>LD350607.1:53155-72917 GCA_001465055.1 Ptychodera flava
TACTGTCTGTTCTGTGCTGTTTTGTGTCTATGTTTACAACTATTGTCTTACAAATTTTGACCTAGTGTTATTGGATTATGGATTGGTATGATTGCGATTATTACACATATGTACGTCAATTTGTTTCATGATATGATCCAATATGGCTGCATGGCAGCCATTTTGTTACAATTTTTCATGTCCTTAGCCAAAACTCGGGCATGTCTGAACCAATTTTATTCACCGATTGTTATTCAAACTTAGTACAAGGACATTGACCTATGGCATACATATGCATATTTATCTGTTTTGTGATACGATCCAATATGGCCGCCGTGTGGCCATTTTTTACGATTTATTCATGTCCGGAACCATAACTCAGACATGTATCAAGCGAATTTATTCAAAGTTGGTACAAGACATTGACTTATGTTATACATATGTACGTCGATTCCTTTAACGATATGGTCCAATATGGCCATATGGTGGCAATTTTGTTATGTTTTTTTTCATGTCGAGAGCCATAACTCTGGCAAGTCTCAACTGATTTTGTTCAAAGTTGGTACATGGACATTGACTTATGTCATATATATACGACTTGATTTTTTAAAAACAGTAAGATCAAATATCGCTTCGTGGCAGCAATTTTGTTACGATTTTCTTATGTACTTATGCATACTGCAGACATATTTCCACTAGTATCATTCAAAGTTGGTACATAGACATTGACCTATTTCATACATATGCTCGTCAATTTGTTTCACGTCATGTGGCAGTATCAAGTCAATTATTGTTAGTTTCGTAATTAGGCTGATATGTCAAGAAATACTGCATCAAATTTCATGAATTTGTACAGATGTTAACTCACCTTGCTTTAACAGTGAAAAAGAATTTATCAGTGTCATTTTAATTAATTTGTAATTGCATATGTAATGAACGTTCCTAATTAGAGTGATATATCCACAAATACAGCGTCAAATTTGATGAAACTTGATACAGATGTTGATCTCATAGTGTTATAAATACTCCATCAAACTTTATGAAATATGGTACCGGTGATAATGTATTAATGTTAGGATAGTATGCAAAAATGTTTGGTAACATCCTGTCGATTAATTCCTAGTTGACTCATTTAATGACCTTTAGGATGGTGGCCTACATTGGTTTTATGTTTTCATCATCATGGAACTCATTCTTGGCCATTGAGCGCCATCTGTATCAAAGTATTTTTATCACAGACCTAATTAATGAAGAGGACTCTATCCTCTCTGAGGACTTGTAATCAAAGTACCCATTAGCAAGTGGGGACTGTGTCATCAACGATGACTTGTTTATTAAGTAAAATACCCAGGAAAAGCTCTGAACCCCTGCCCTGGTATGTTAAAATTTAGACATATTTCTATTTTGTTATGAATTGAATGTATCCTCTCTTTTACCAACATCGACTGTCAGGCCTTTTCATAATACTATTTCGACATTAATGGAACGTCTTGTACGTCGACCGTGCCTTTATAACCTGTCAATGAAATAAGATTTGAAAGCAAGAGGTAATTTTACAGAGATATGAAACCTGACTTGGTTTGATGTCAGTATTTATCTTTCAATATGTGTAAAATTAAATATGGCGTTTCTGACTTTCGCTAATTTATTCTGTGCTGTTGTTGAAATACGTTTCGGTACTTTTTATAAGCATCGGGATCCTATTGACGTGCTATTGCGATTTAACACTGAGGCGACGGGTTCCCACAAGGCAGACCATTACTTTTCCCTGTTTGTCGGTCGGAAACTGTCAGTTTGAGCAGTTATGGTCTGAACTACCCTGAGCTGACATGTGATCTTTACTGTGTTGATGTATTCGAGGTTCGTACAGCCTAGGGAGCCGTATGTAAATGTCGAATACTATTTGCATAATAAAAACATTTTTATTACGCATTTGAATGATGACAGACAAGGGAAATCGACTGTTAGCTACTCAGATGCATTTTTCATCGCACACCGACTCGCTCTCTGCCAAAGCAGGAACTGCTCTGGCTGAGACCTTGTCTAGCGATCATCCGATGCAATCGTCGTTGTAACTCGATCATTTCCCCAAACGCAAATGTGTTAGACTCAATCATTCACTTCACACAACCATACACAAAAGTACATCGTACTCACCGATAGTTTGCAAGTGAACGATTTTTTTTATTTCCATGTCAACTGTGTAATAAAGGGTTGTAATACCGATTAATGTTCAGTCCGTGCATAGTCAAGTTCTGCGGTCCTCTGCAAACGGCATTCACACATTATGCTCTCGCCAGCTTGCTTGTCTGTACCGTGGGTGACACAGTGGTAACTGGCAAGTGAGGCAACAGTTGATTGTCTCATGAACACGATTGGGGCGAGTTCCATGGCCTACTATCCGTCCTGCACGTCGACACATCACGCAACTACGTCTTCCATCCGGATTGCGACCCAATATATGACCAACTCTTTCCACATTGGTAGGAATGAGACGTGGTGCCATGAGACTGGTTGCTCTTGGGGGACGTTGCCGTGATGAGAAATTACCGATCAGCTGTTTTGCTACTTGGGCGCGACACATGAGCTGACGTCTGTATCTCGATCCACTTTGACCGTATCCATGAACTGATGCCATGTTGTGGAAAGCGTTCATGAGTGCCTTGTTCAGCTTGTGGTAAAACACAGCTCTGTGCCACCGTGGCGATGATCGACCTGGCATGTAGTAAGCCAGCTGTTGATCAGTCAATTCAACGCCTCTGAAGTACTGATCGTACATTACAGCAAGGTTCGGGCATATTACTTCAATTTGCTCAAAAGCACCGGTTCTTTTATCTTTACATCGGCGCCTCACTAGCGCTCAATTCGGTCTTTGTGCAGAGACTGCCGTGCTCATAAATTTCACCATTTTTGTGTCTTTCCAGGCACATACTGTCATTGTGCCGTCTTGAAATACCGAGAAACTACCACGTGGCCATCGCTCTTCGTCGTCAGCATCAGGCGGTATGACTTGTGGATTATAGTTTGCGGCATTTTTTATTTCATTGGGTAAACCTAAGGTTTACATCCTGCAAGTTCCCGTGGCAGCAATATTATGCACGTAGAGATGGTCAAACAACGGGGCAGAAGTGTAATATGAGTCCATTATGACATGATGTCCTAACTCATAGGAGGGTCGAATCAGCCGGGAAACAACTTGCCCAGGTTTGTTTCCCCTGAAAACTCGGGGGTCATCTGCAGTATCGGGATCAAGCGGGTGATGATAGTTATCAGCGACAGATTGATTGACTTCGTCGTTGAAAACATAACCCGTGGCGGACTCACTGAGAGTGTAAACTCTCATTCCATATTTGTGCAGTTTTGCTGAATTGTAAAGAACATTCTTTGGGCGGCCCCGGTAGGGGATGACTCCTTCGTCGATTGCCAGTTCACACATCGGGCTTCGATGCATTTTGCTGTTTGCAGTCACTCGATCAATGGCATTTCGTACTTTCAACATTCTATCCCATTACACTTATTTTTTGGGCTGTATACATGGCTGTGTTACGAGCACAGTATGGCTGTGTGCTGTAGTATAAATATCGCATCAGTAGCTTGAAGCGATCACGGGAAAAGTTCTCTTGACAAAATTATGATCAAAGCAAACATGGTCCGACCAATACAGCTGGATTTCAGGTTGCCAGCAAATTCCGAATAGCACCATCACTCCCATGAATGCTCTCATTTCGACAACCGTCGTCGATGTCCAGGCCGACCTTTGACGCTCCCTCGCATTTGCCCTTCTCCTCTGTCTAGCATAACGATTAGTGCATCGGGTAATGAATCTTATCAGATTCTCGTGGAATATTTGCAAAACCATTCGATTTCTGAAGCATCGTCTGGCAGCGTGTTGATAAGCCCCGGCTCCGGACCAATGAACTCCGGTAAAAGATCGAAATTACCAGTTCATAGGTCTGTGAATGGTCTGTTCACGGTACCACCGGCAATACTCGTTTCGTAGTATTCCTGTCTATGCTCTATTTCTTGTTGCATCGTGGTTTCTCACTGCCTGTAATATACAAGCGAGAGAAAGAGATGAGCTTTACGAACCCATGTTTGACGTCAGCGGCAACAGATGTGCCGACTAAAATTTATAATGTTTGCGTACAGTGTAAACACTTTGAGGTCACATGAACGGACGTATGTTTCCCAGGCAGAGAAACAGTAAACACCGCCTATGACAAATAACATTCACTCGCACTTCATATTTCATATGTATTTCATGATTCTATTCAGATAATAAATTCATGAAATGCATTTTTTCTTTCATATGTAAATAACAAACACCCCAGGTTGCTACACATTGAGGCATTTTCTCACTTTGCCCAATATTTCATGGATCGTTCTCGAGAGAACAGATCGTCTTGATTGATAAAAACCAGATGTTCGTGCGAATCGACGGCTGAGCGAGGTCCGTGCAAACCTTAGTAGAAAGGAAGGCGTTGCCGCAGTGTTAATAAAGCTAATTGTGTAGTTTCACTTATTATTTACTTATACCTATTGACTGTACACATCTCAGACAAACTATTAAAATGTTAAAAAAATCGATGTTGTTTGTGAACAAAAAATATGTTTTAGAAGCAGCGGAACAATGTCCAAATCATTTTAATATGGCTTTAGAATTTCAGAATACAGGAGATACACCGACAATTTGGATCAATCAAAATATTTTGGTACTCGAAGGAACACCGTTGATACTTAATAGCACAATCTGAGTTTCCGACGATAAAAGAATTTGCATCAACAGAACAGTCGACATAAGTAAGCAAGTCTGATAATTTATTTTGAGACAAAGACTACAGTACTTTGTATAGAACTTTGGTATATTGTTGATATGATATGAATATATATGTAAGTTGGTATTTGAAGCAAAAATTGTACATGATTATCACGCTTAGATGTGTTGCGCTCCCAATGCCAGCATCACGCCAGCAAAGAAAGGAAACCCGGGTTTGTTTTGCAAACGGAATACATGTCATCTTGGGAGTTTTTTTTACTGTCATTGAATTAAAATAGCATAAATGAGATGCTAAATAATTAAAAATGACACTTTTTGGATCTTGAGGTTGGTTTGACATTATTAGATAAACATAGTATGCCGATCGATTGCACTCAACCGGTTCATCAAGGAATCAAGTTTGTTAATACGATCCTAGCGACTAAAGCTGGCAGCCTGATCCTAATTATTGATGGTGTATGTAGGAAGGGAACGTGTTTATATACGTGGTACTAGTCAGAAAAGAGAGGATTGCTGTGTAACAAATTTGTGAAAAGGTGAGCAAAGTGGCGTCAATTCCAGACACTGATTGAAATCACGAACAAATCTTTTAAAAGTGTAGATATCTACTTGAAATGATATCAACAGAGTGACATTGTTTTAACATTCGAAGCTCTGGAATATCAATATAAAGCTTACACAAGTGTAATAATGTGTTTGCGTGGGGTAATTTTAAAGTCAAGAGTGATCACTGACACTCTGGTAAAGTTTAGCATGGATGGTAAATGCCTTCGAAAACGAGACTGCAAGAAATGATAGTCAGACATTTTTCTTTGGGATCAACTTTCATAGATGTTAGCGAATGGACATTGCCCCTTATTGACCCAATAGAATAAAATCCAAAGTTCATTTTCAGAGCAAGTCGGCCTTCACATATTTCTTAAAAGGGCAATAGACTGCAAGTCTTAAATAAAGTCAGAAACAATGTAATATGTGGATCAGATCATATTTTCATTGCGAAATATCGACAATGTGTATAAAATAACATGGCGTTGCTTTAAGGGAAATCATAATTAAACGAATAGGGTGATTTTTGTTTGAAATAAAATTGGTAAAGTTAACGGATAGGGCTTCTATAAGTAGTTTTTTAATGAAAGTGTAAACTTGATAAACACAATACTACTATATTTTTAATAAACTAATCTCAGTTCGCGGTTGTTGAATGACAATTCACAGAGGAATTTAAGTTATTAGACATATAGTGTTCATCGTTGAAAATTCACTTATGTGATACTTGTAGTAGCAACATGCATGGCCCATTGTATTTCGTAGATTGCTTTCAATCAGATTGAAAATACAAGAAACAAAAATTACACTGACGCTCACCTCCACAGAATGCTATCAGTTGGAGTGATATAAGAATTTTCATTTTCGCACTATGTCTCTCTGCATCTTTGGTATGCGGGAATGTTGTGCTGACTTCCAATTAAACAAATAGAATCTGCAATGTATATATTACATCGTGTCTCAACTATTTAACACAACCTTCACGTCAACGTGGAATTATATTCTATCATGATGATTGGACGAGAGCTCATTCCCCGATGCCAAAATACTGTTTTACCACTGATAGCAGTGCTCAAAGGGCCCCTAAACCAGCATATTCAAAAATTGCCCAGTCGGTGCATTTGAACATACCTATCTGAGTTTAATTCAAAACTGTTGGCTTTGTTTCAAAGACCATAGTCCGAATTTCGGTACACAGATGACGTATTGGACTGCAATTCACCTCTTTGTGAAAATAAGTTGGGGCCGATGATGAAAGAAATCTCCAAAGCAGCACATTCGGTTATGGAGTACACACATCAATGCATTAGTGAAACAGCGCACCGTGCACTTTACTTGACTCAAGCAGGAGTCGAGATGCAACACAAAATGTACTTTTATAATACTGCTCTTCAAAATGAAGCTATTATTCGTTCATACTCAAATAAGTTGACGCTTCCTCAGAGTAATGGTTAGCTGCAATAATTGTAGCCTGACATGGGCTGAGCCGTGCGGCTTGGGCCTTTGTCGAGCGGCTTGCGCCATGCCCAACCAAGTCAAGGGTACAATTCCATCGCCCACGTAAAACAGCACTGCAGATCTGTAGTGCGCTCTCAAGGCACACATGGGGCCGCATTATCAACGAATCTCACCTTACCGTGTGCAAATTTAACCAAAAGCCTGCTCTCCGATATGTTAGAATCGTTGTAACCCCATATTAATGGCCAATTTGTTCTCTTTGCAGCTGAAAAAATGAAGTTTAATGAGTTGCGCACGAAGTCAATTCAACATCGTCCGCCATCTTTACACTCTGTAGCAAACCGACTGTACCATTGTATTTTAGGGGTGGTAATCAACACATCAGATAATAGACGCAACAGTGACAAAATTTCGCGAAAGTCTGTCAAAGGACAAATCCATGACACATTAACTTGCATGGTACCTGAAACCCGAGTCCTTGCATGAGCAACTCGGGTGACAAACAGAAGACTTTTAATCCTCAAGGTGTGAATGTTCCATTGTTATGTTTATCTAATCCAGCTGGTGCTATTGTAGTGCCATTGTAGGAAGGCAGGTCTGTGAAATTGATCCTCTAGGGAAGTTTGGTATTCCTAAGTTAATGAAGCCTTCCCGTAATGAAGAAATCTATGCAATACCAGCAATACCAGTGCGAACGTTAGACCAAGAAAACAAAGGTTGACAGTATAAATCTTTATTAGCAACGCATATCACAGTCAAATGTATTATAATAATGAAAACATTAAAGCTGCAAGAAGCATTGACGGGACCCAACGGTTGCCTTGGTTTTTCAGTACTAGCACTGATGATACTTTATGCAAAATTTGAGCTTTATGTGGTCTTTTGGTTCTTGAAAAGAAGAATTTTTACATCATCTGATGGTTATTGAAGGTTTCGCTGGTAATCGTAGGTTTTTCGTAAAAACCAATATGGCTGCCAAAGCATTTGACTGATCCATATGCCTTTTGCAAACTTGAAAGTGCTCACACTGAGAATGATATGAGTGAAATTTCATTGTAATCAGTGTATTGGTTCTGGAGAACAAGTATTTTTAAAGATTAAATTGTGATTTTTGCAATATCCAATAGGTAGCCAAACCACGTGACTGATCCAAATGCCTTTCGCAAACTTGTAAGCGCCAACAAAAAGGATATGAGTAAATTTCAGTTCAATCTTTGCATTGGTTCTGGTGAACAATTTTTAAAAATTAAATTGGGATTTCACAAAATCAAATATGACGGCCAAACAACGTGACCGATTCAGATTTACATGAATCCACATGAATACAGGCTTGCTGATTACAAGAAATGGATTCTTGACAGTATTCATCTGTATATGTACTATTCAGATAAAATGTAGGCAATAATCCATGCTAATTCAATAAGTATTAAAGGGTTTTTATGCAATGATATTGCTTGACAAAAAGGGAAAATTTATGATTTCAAAATTGAAATCGTCTGATTTGTCATACATCTAAGTATATAGTGTATATTGTCTAATTTCAAAAAATACGTCTAGGTACGATTCCGAGTCCACACTTTCAGTTGTTGCTTTTATTTCTAAATCGTCTGGGTAGATGTGGTGTAGACAATTGGATATACCAGGATTATTTAAACTGATTAGATCATCAATATATCTGTGGGTGTTGTTAAATCGATTGGAAATATCCTTTTACACCCAGATTTCTGAAGTGGTTGCATGAACTCTGCTTCATACGAATACAAATATAAGTCTGCAAGAAGTGGGGCGCAGTTTGTGCCCATTTGAATGCCCATGGTTTGTCTGAATGTCATGCCAGCAAACTTGATAAATATGTTGTCAATTAGGAAATATAGCATTTGAATCACTTCAACATCACTGTATTTGACTTTGGCATCGCTGTTTTTGCTGAAATAGCCCAAGTTGCGCTTGATGGCAATGTATTCATATCTACAACTACCATTCTTGTGAAAGAAGGCTTTCTTCACGAGAGATGATAGCCTGTCTTTAAGTTTGTTATGTGGGATGGTTGTGTACAACGTTGAAAAATTAAATGTGTGGACTGAATTGTACATGTTTTTGTTATTTTGTAAAATATGTAACAATTCTTTGGAGTTCATTAATATCCACATTTGATTGACCCCACTAGTTTCATAAACTTCGTCACAATAACGTACCAAACAAGATTTAATGGTTGATAAAATGATGGTTAAAAGTTGTGACAAGCGTTTTGTTGTACACTTACTGGAACCAGCTATGAAACGTTGTTTATTAGAGATTCTTATGGATCTTAGGAATCCAATTTGAATATAGATTAGGTAATACCTTGTCATCTTGCGCTAACTCGATGCCAAATTCACTCAAAACTGTTGAATGCTTCTGCAATATTTCCTCTTCAGATAAGGTTGAAAGAGAGTATGTTGTGCTACTCTCATCATCTGAGTTAATCTGAAGTTTGTTCTTTAAACATTGAATGTACTATTGCTTGCAGACAAAAATTATGTTGTTTGATACTTTGTCTGCAGGCACAACAACATATTTATCGTGTAAAGCATCTAGACATTCCCGTACAGAAGGGTCATCGAAGGCATATAGTGTTGATGACAGCATGTGAAGAACGAAGACGTGAAATCAAAAAATCTGAAATCTGCTAGACCTCTATGGCATCAGAAGAAGCCACTTTCTGGAACATCCGATATGGCCGCCAGGAGACGTGACCAATAGAACTTTGTATACCCAGCCCTGCAAGTGCGAGACCTTACGGTAAGCTATTATTTAATTGCTAGGTCGAAAAAAGTAACGGAAGAAGAAAACGTTGCAGAAGAAGTAGAAGAATATTGAATTCCTACAATACAAGGGTCCCAGCCATGAGCTTAAGCCACGAAAAAGCAAGAACAAACTTGCGCTGAGACAACTTTTACGTCCATTCTGAGACCGAGACACCTGTACCCCCACTCCACACGGAGAACGGAAATGTAGAAAACCCCTATGGTATAATATATAGGTTTTTCAGTCGCCAGTTGTAAAGCTGAAAGTTTTTGTAAGCGGGCTGTCTCAGTAAGTCCTGCCCATTTCATTGGAATCGCTTACTGTCATGTGATGTAAGGGGCATTATTCTATTGTTTTGAATTGATAACATTGTTCCCGAGTGATTAGGTGAGTTGAACGGTTTGGCACTCTTAGTTGATTTTTATATCGAGTTTTACAAACGATATTGTATGGTCTATCTCCCCTAAGTACCGAGTATGTTTGGACTGCTTGCAGTAAAGTCTATCTATTCCGTTAATTGTCTTGCGATTGGTGTGTCATGTGATTCTGAAGGTTGAGTTGTCTGGTCACTGGAAAAGAGTATTTGCAGATTGCACATCTTATAGCTTAACATAAGTTTGACCGTGGTTTCTGTTTATTGAATAATTTGTTGTGTTTTTTAGATAAGCATGAGAAGCCGACAAAATCTAGAATAAAAGAAAATCCTAAAAACAGAAAAAGATTGAAAAATTCCTCGTTTGTCACATGACAGCATAGGATTTCTATGAATGGACAGGGCCTACTGAGACAGATCGGCTTACACTAAGCGGAACATCTTGGCTTCAGATTGACCACACATGCAGATACACACAGAGACAGACGTACGGATACACTGACACACACACACAAATACGTAATGTGTGGGTGAGTGATGAGTTGACACTGTGTTCATTTCTCTCATATGAATTAAAATAAATAAATAGCAACCTTATGAGTCTAATTCCCTGTTTATAAACAATTTTCCTAATCTTTTTTTCTGTTACAGTAGTGGCCACTGTTTTACTAAATTGTCGTCCAGATAGTTCAGTTGTACATCTGCGTCGCTCGCCCTTTGAAATTTGCTAAGTCGAGTGATCATTGTGAAATTATTTCAAAGTCATATTATTTACCATATGTTTACCCTAAGCAAGACTTTCTTAAAGTTCTCTTACCCGTACCCTCTCTTGGATTTTAAACAAAATGATATTTTATGAGCAAGTTAGATCCGTAGGATTTATGGTGCTTGTTTTTCATACACAGATAAAACCAACAAAAGTATTCAAAAGTGTATTTAAAGTACTTTGTAAAATTGACATGAAGCAGACTTTTTGCAATCACTTTATTGCTACACGACTAAAGAAATTTGTCACGTATCTATAATCAACAAAGAACAGTCTGGTGCGTTTATTTTCAGAGTTCGTTTTCCTCCCTTCAAGAAGTATCACAATTTTTGAACTTTCATGTCAAGCGAAGCATTCTTACCACATTCCAAACGAACTGAGCATCTGACATGACGAGTAAGTTACCTTTGCTATATGTCTCTATTTTTTATTCTATTCGTATTTATACTTCTCTGTATTTATACTGTATGTTCATATGATTTGTCATTTAATTACACATTTTTCGAAATCAATGAATTAATCATTGAATGGAATGGAATTATCTCTTACGTTTTGCCAGGTGACATTTTAAATCACAAAGCTGACAGTTGCTATAGGTTGTTTTCTGACTCAATACTTGTTCGTTCATCAAAACCTTTAAGGGGGAAGTTAAGCATTCTAATGTTGCAAAAGCATAAGGGTAACCAGATGTGAACTGAACGTACTCAAGTGGTTAACAAAAGGTTTATCACATAGTAGTACGCTTCAAAGAACAATTAGATAGTTGTCAGATCACCATATGTGGAAGGTTTCATGAACTTTTGCACAGTACTTTCGGAGTTAAATCAATAATTACAAAACTTTATTTAAAATGCAAATGAGCTGTTCATTAAATTGACACTCCTCAGTGCTTCACATGACGATTACATTTTTATAAGATCAATATCTGTAGCAGGTTTCAACGAATTTGGTGGCATAATTTCGGAGTAATATCATTAATAACAAAGTTCATTAAATATACAAATGAACCTTTAATTAAGTTCACACTCCTAAATGCTTCACAACACAGTCAGATATCTGTCGGATCAGTATCTGCAGCTAATTTCATCAAATTTGGTGCAGTTATTCGGAGTTATATGACCAATTAAAAACTTTATTTTAAATATGCAAATTAGCTGTTCATTAACTTGACACTGCTCAGTGCTTCACATAACAATTATATATTTATCAGATCAATACCTGTGGCTGGTCTTAACAAATTTGGTGCCATAATTTTAGAGTTATGTCACTACTTACATAATTTATTATATATGCAAATAATTCCTCAATTAAATTCACACTACTAAATGCTTCTCAATAAAGTCAGGTATCTCTCGTATCAGTATCTGCAGCAGATATCATGAAATTTGATGCAGTTATTTAGGAGTTATATGACTAATTACAAAATTTCATTAAATATACAAATGAGCTGATAATTGACATGCCCTCAGAGTATCATCAAAATGTTCTGAGAGTGTCATCGGTGAAATGTTTCATGAGATTTTGAGCAGTATTTCTTGCTATATGTCGACACTGTCATTACTGTCACCATAGAAAACTTCAGTAATATGCAACCCACACTGACCAAACTCTAATCAGTTTTTGCAATTAGTATACAGTAAATGTCTACTTAATCTTACTTGAATCCGTTCAGCCGGTTTTGAGTTATCGTTTAAACACACACACACATACAATGATACACGCAAACACACACACGGACAGACAGACATCGTTATGGCATTAGCTCACGTGTGTGAACACGTGAGCTAAAAACCACCCTAAAAGGGTCTAGGGTATAAGGATGCAAATAATGTTGATCATGCATGATGTGAGAGTTAACTGGATCGCACGCTGAGGTGTGCAATCTTGATGAAACTATTTGCTCTTGGGATGTATTTTTGTTTGGTACCGAAAATAACGTCGATGCTTTCCTGACTTCCTTGTCTACAAGCGAGATTGAAGCTATGTTTTCTCGGTCATATTTAGGTGTACTTAAGGTTCTGACCAATACACTGACTGTTACTATTATCTAAAATCGACGAGGATAAGCCTGAGCAGAGTGATTTTGTTCCTCTGGTGACTAAGTTTCATCGTGATACCACATATTTGCTACCGTTACAACGTTGATTGGGAAATCGTCCTGTGCTTGTTTGCGGATTCTTGAATGAGCCGTCATGTACATATTGTTGAAAAAGTAACTTGTATCGTTACAAAATGTAGGCGACCAGGTTTTGATGCTAAATGTAGAGGCTATCTAAACTGAGTGATCATCAGGTGATCAGTGATCCCTGGGTGCATTGCTTGTTTGTGTAAGAGAATAGCCTTTCACAATTTGTTACTTTGGATAACAACCTGTCGTGATAAATTGAGGTAGTATGTGCATCGACAGTGAAGACTATAACTTTTGCCCAAACTTTCCTTAAGGAACATTTCAAGCATCGTATTTCAACATCAAGAATAAAATCAGGGGTCCCCGTGCAAATGTTGGAACTAGAGAAACAAATTACCCAAGATTTACCGATATATGAAATTCAAAATGACCGCCATCCCTGCGATTTTCGTAAAAGTAGGACAGTGAAAATATTGATTACATTAAGAACTTTAAAATGAGCCTCCATAACGAGTAGACAAGAAAAGAATAGTAAAAGTTTGATAGTCAGAATATCTGTCTCCGAGGGGCATTCTACCTGAATTCGATAGTCACGTGTATCTTGCTTGTTTATAAATAAAAGTGGTGCATGTTCTGTTATGCTATGTTATGTTAATTCTCATATTACCATAACCTGGCTGTCGCATTTTGATTGGTCGAGCTGAACCACGTGACTGACCACAAATACACAGTAATGGTCTGTTTACGTGCCCGTGAATATGAATAATAAGATTAACAACTCAAAGTATCATATTTTTACAGCTCAAACGTAAATCATAATCAATCACAAAATAAAATGGAGCACTTGTAGGCCAAGTTGAGATACTTTTTTCTGAAAATATCTCCGAATTTGCCAATTTTTTACAGCGCGCTTGACATTTTGTTGCGTAGTGCTCAGTTCTGGGGCCCAGTTGTCGTTCGCTCCGGAAATTTTCGCAAATTTTGACGGTTTTCTTCGGTTCGTTAATAATATAATGGAAATAACAGACTCCGCTCTGACCATTAACGTTTATTTATGGGCGCGGGCTCGAGGAAAGCCAAATTAACGGGCGAGGCTGTTAATTTTTGGCTTTCCTCTCGCCCTTGCCCATAAATAAACGTTAATGGTCAGCGCGTCGCCCGTTATTTCTATAATATTCAGCGACTCCATGCCATAGGTGTTCGTTATTACACGAAACGTCAATGTTAAGAATGTCACAGTTTGCCATTGCATGCTCTATATACATATTTATTGACATTCAAAAGAATGATATCGTAAAGTCGTTGAAGGACTTGCTTTCTGACAGGCATTTTCTACGGCACAAACGTTTCAACAGAAAGTGGTATACATATGCGAAGACGATGTCGAGCTAAAAGGATGATTGGTCATGCAATGTTCTAATTTGTTGCTTTTGCACCAAGGACGCGTCGCATCAATACAGACTGGTCTAGTAGAAGCAAACTTCGGTCCCTTACAATGCCGATCTCAGTTTTATTCCTAACCTTCAATACGACTTGTCTTAACTAATCTTCAGACTACAAGATAATATCAATCGTTAGCCTGTAAAAAACTGATGTCTCCACAACAGTTTGAAATAAGATAAAACTTCAATGACTCCGGCACTCAGACCATCCGAGGTCATGATGCAGTCCACATGTGTTGTTCGCTCAACAATGGTCCAGAAGTAGGCCTGTGATAGGTTGCCACAAACAAATCTGCTGACCGCCCATTTTAATTCTACATGAGTGTCAGGGTTACCAGGGCAATGCGATATTGCCGAAGCAGTTTTTCATTAGAATTAAGGCGTAAGAAGAACTTTATGACCAAAACAAACGTATAACCATTGTTCACTCCATTTTATGACCATTTATGGAATGTTGGTTTGTTTGTACCGCCATCACCTGATCTCTAGGGCGAACTGAATTGCTTTCAAATATGGTACACGGGTGAGAAAAACACAAAGTTTCACGAAATATGCTATTTGTATGTGCGTATTAACGCAAGCGCAATCAGCGTACAGGGGTATATGATATGGTTGACATAATTGATAAATCCAGCTGAGGAAAAATATCTTTTATCATCTCAACGCTACGAGCTACACCGCGTTACTTGAATTCGAAGAAATTCAAAAAAATGACTTACATGATGTAACACTGCCTCTATGCTGGTGTGATGTGGAGTCACGTCAATACTGGAAAGTCTTGCACTCCAAGAGATGTAGATTTCAACATTTTCCTGAATGATCTAACATATAGCGTGTTGGACTTGAGACGCAATAAGCAGTCACATGAACATAAAAAACTAAGTTTCTAGGCCCAACACAACTACGTGTGAAGGAGCATGATATCAGATTAACAGAAGACAGCCAGTGACACATGCACGATTAATCGCATACCGGACACAAGACATGTCCTTGCATGCAAAAGTACCAGTCAGTACAGAGTTAAAATGTGGACTTTGATAAGTTGACAATATTTGTCATAGATTTAAATTCTTAAAACGGATAGCCTTGCCTACACATTTCAAAATACATAAGTAAACAGAGTGCTTTCGAGTTTTGTCTGTGAGCATGGATTCGTATGTGTTTTTCGTGAAGTTTGATGGTTATTTCGTTTGTGTTGTCCAAGTCCGCTCGGGCACACTGAATCGTCGAGCGTAACACAGAACTTCAAATTTTACGGTATATTGCACGTCGTACAGATTTATGATTCTATTTTGATGAATCTATACCTGGCGCATGGCTCCGTTTTTACACTTGAAGCTTGTTTCTCTGGTATCCCTCGTCACGGTTGATTTGAGTTGGTTGTTTCTATGACAAAAGGTCAACTCATAGCTATTTGAATGAGCCTTATTATCTGTGATCTTTGACTCTCAGGTGGACTGAATATTCGATTATACGAGTTCTTATTATAAGGGTGTACACCTGTCTTTCAGTTGGATTTCAGCAGCAGTGGGAGTCAAGACTCTCCGCAGTTTATTGTACTCCACACAGCAGCTGTTGGTAATCTATATACCCAGCGTTAATATGTCCTCAACGATCTGGCTGCCTGCCAAAAGATCAGGCTAAACGCCTTAAGGCAAATATCTGACAAAACGTGTTTATTTAACAAAATTGCCTCATGGCTTTAACCTTACTCGTTCGATGGAAAACAACCATGAATTATTCAAGGATATGCCTAGATCAACGTCCACAGATCAATTTGCGATCTTCAGCGATTTCCGTGGGATTCGCTATTACACAAAACTTCATGTGAAGAATCATGTCCAAGTTTGTAACTGCTATATACAGATTTATTGACATTCACAAATGAGATCGTAATTATCAAGAGTCTTGTCTCGTAGAAGCGAACGTCAATGTCTTACAATGTTGTGCTCAGTTGTAGATTTTAATGTCTCCTTTGATTTGGTGGATTTAACCTTCAGTATGAGGTTTCTAAACTTATCTTTAGAATCCAACATAATATCAACCGTTAGGTGTTAAAAAACAAGTGTCTAGGTGTATGACAGCAAATGCATTTTATAAAGCCTTTAGTGAAATCGTTGTAAACGAAAAGGCTCTTTGCAGTAACAGCTTGGGGCGTTACCACACATACTAGATGTGATTAGATCGTAGAGTGGAAATAAAGCCATTGTTCACGAGAATGGTCCAAAGGTAAAGTGGACCGTAAGAATCATTCGTCCAAATGCAAAAATATCACTCAAGATGGTTCATAGACTTTTATATAAGCATTCCAGAATTTGAATGGAAAATTTAAAAAATGTGTATATGGAAGCGATTTCGTGAATTATTAACAACGTGTAAAGGCACGACTTATATTAAAGGAACTCCACAACAGATCGATATGAGATAAAACTTCAAGTCCCTTGCATTCAGGTCACGATATTGCAGTCTACGTCATTTTTCTGGTTTTGTTTCAACAATGGCCCAAAAATAGGCATGAGCTAGAAAGCCACAAAAAAGGTTGTTGACCGCTCATTTTGCTCTTACATGAGTACCAGGGTTACCAGGAAATCCGCTTTGTTCAGTTTGACAAAAGAATGTAGGCGTAAGAACTTCATGACCAAAACAACCTGCAGATAGCCACCGTTCACCTATTTTATGACCATATAAGGAGAGCACAAAGTTTTAATACGTATGCCGTTGGTATGTCCGTATTGAGGCAAACGCAATCAGAGAACGTACAGAGGTATAAGCTCATGTTTGGCATAACCGAAATTTTGGATTGAGAATATATAACTTTAATTGCCTCAAAGCTACCAGCTCTACCGCATGGCTGTAGAGTAATGAGTACTACAACTTGAATTCAAAGAAATTCATAAAATGGACTTACATGATGTATCATAGCCTCTGTACTGGTATGGTGTGTAGTAATGTCGAATACTGAAGTCTTGCAGTCCAAGACATGTAGATGTCAATATTTTTCCGCAATGCTTTTACAAGATCTAAACAAGCCTAAGGAGTTTGTACGCCGAACACGATTACGTATGAAGGGCCCTGATATCAGATTAGCTTGGAAGAAAGCCAGTGAGGCCTGCACCGTACCGCATTCAAAACAAGTCTTTGCATGCAAAAACACGCAGTGATTTTACGCTAGTCGGTATAGAGTTCACGATGTGAACTTTGAAACCAGCGATCTGGCCTACACTTTTCAAAATACATACATTAGTGAATAGAATACTTTTGAGTTTTGTCTCTGAGCAAAGATTTGTATAGGTCTGTGTGAAATTCGTTTGCTTCTGATGTCCAGTCAGATGGAGCATACAGGAGGTTGCGCGTAACGCAAAGCGTCAACAGTATGAAAAAATGCACACGACACGCACAGATTGAAATATTGTACTTTGAGGAATTTGTAGGTGGCGCATGACTACTTTATTACACTTGCAGCTTGTTTCTCTGGTTTCTTTGGTTGGATTTAGTAGGTTGTTTCGGTGACCAAATGTCAATTCATAGCTATTAGAATTAATTTTATTGTTGATCTTTGACTCGCACGTAGACTGAATATCCAATTATGTGACAAACACAGCTCAGCTATTATTTGAAGTCAACGTCCAACATACAGTATTTTCCTGCATCACTTCAAAACAGGAAAGCTCACCGCCCCCTTCTCACCCATCTCCTCTCCCCGTAGCAAAGCTCCTTGCCGTCCTCATATTGTCACGTATTTTGCCCTTCCATCGACAAACCCTTGAAACCAACCGAATACAGTACACCCTCTCTATTCTCCATTGATTGAGCTTACGGTACCTTTCGAGAAACATATTGACACTACATTCCCGCCCTGCTAATGAGAAAGAAATGCCCTCCCTCTAACTCCCTGCCAGCTTTTACTACACAACATTGCCTGGCCCCCTGCATGCCTAGAAATATTATGAAATTATTTCAACTGCACCTGATGTTTGACGAAATGCAAGTTGAAAATATATTACGATGCAGTTTGACAGTGGTTTGCAAGACAAAAGTCTACTTTCTTAACAGAATACAAAATACCATTTTTATATTTCTTTATATCTACTAAATCAATTTATTTGCGAAAACTCCACCGCTTCTTATTAATTTTGGTGCACATCAGTCTCTCAGTTAGATTTCATTAGCATGAGGAGTTCAGACTCTCTCACAGTTTATAGTACTTCACACATCTGCTAAGCTCTAACCAACGTTTATACGCCCTCAAAGGTCTGGCCTGCCGAAAGACAAACTTTAAATACGCACCGAAACAAGGCTAAACGCCTTAAGGAATGCATCTGACAAAACGTGTTTTATCTGATAAAATTGCCTCATATGGCTTTAATCTCACTCTTTGGTGGAAAATATCACTGAGACCAGATACGTAGTGCATCCCAAAATATCCAATGTTAACATCTTTTTGCTTGTTCAGCAGGCCCTAAAGAACAAAAAACTACCCATGTAGTAGAGATATGGGGGTGCACGGTGGGCCCCTCCAGCCCACGGACTACTAATTATAGAGATTACTGACCGTTTTTTGTTAACAAGTGCGAACTCGTTTATACACTCTAGTTGCGAAACCAATAAAGGCATATCGCGACCTCCTGTACTGCAATTAAATATGAGATCATAAATCACTGACACATAATGGTGTGCCCATTCGATAGTTCTGGTGCCACTGCGCGATGTCAATGTCCCGGTTTCAGCGACACTAATGAAAACGAGTTTGATTTCCGTGGCATTGGTGTTATGTTCACATAAATGCACACTACTCTAATTATCTCAAGTAATTTCCGGTGGAGAAACATCGTTAAAACAACAAAATGCTCCATTCTACAGTACTTTCCAGGATTTTATTAAGCTTATATTTTTTCGATTGTCAATTGAATGATAAAACATTGTACAGTGAAAAGCTCAAACTTTCGAAAGCAATAGCAATAGCGGCGTAAACTAGTCAGTCACAGCAAGCAAATGCATCTATGTGATGTTAGTTTGTGATTTCTAAATTACTGGTGAGTGCAGACAGAGCCCTCACAAGGTTCTTCGTGCGACTCAGTGAAGTCACTAATTATAGAGATTACTGACCGTTCTTTGTTGACCAGTGCGTACTCGTTTAGAAACTCTAGTTGCGAAATCAATAAAGGCATATCGCGACCCCCTACTCTGCACTAAAGTATGAGATTAGTGGGTATCTCAACACTCATAAATCACTGATTATGACTTTGTTTGATAATTCACGAGTCATTGTGGGATGTCGATGCACAGATAGCAGATCACGGTAACAGCGGCATTGATTAAAACCATTTTATCCGTGTAACATAATTTGGAACTGGGTTTGCTGTTTTTTAGATTTCCGTTTGTAAATCGGACAAAGTTTATACGCAGAGAGAGAGAGAGAGAGAGAGAGAGAGAGAGAGAGAGAGAGAGAGAGAGAGAGAGAGAGAGAGAGAGAGAGAGAGGGCCACAGAGACAGAGGCAGAGAGAA
>LD350608.1:33999-61600 GCA_001465055.1 Ptychodera flava
AAGCTCAGAATATTAAAATATTTAGTGTTAGTGTGACAGATCTTAATTCTACCATACTTGATAGATGGTCAATCCTTCGACTTTTCCTTTTAGTAAACATACTGGCACTAACATGGTTTTATTGAGTTTTGATTGGGTTTAATTCATTTAATCTACAGTGTTAATAAAAAGTTTGGCGATGTTAGAAAGAGGTACATTTATTATTTGCACAGGGATGATAGGAGGCAGAGGGCTGAAAACAACGAGTCAGAATGTTGTTTGACTTTTAGTTTCGTTTTCCCAAAACAGCACAACAGCTGTATCACAACTGATTTCCATCTCAAGTTACTGAGTTGTTGCAACAAGAAATGGTATCATTGTGTGCAAGGTACAGGACTGCTAAGATTGCAAAGGCTAGTCCTACTCGCATTCAGGGCAAGACAAGCTGTCGACATAGTCCACACCAAATCAGCATTTCCTGAACCTTCAACATCCCAAAAAACCTTTGCATGACAGAACACAGGGAAAAATTACAGAAAACTATGGGGTTCTCGGAATACATCAGAAGGTAAATGACACTTACAACATTTATCCACGTAAGTGCCCATGCTCAGACAAGTGCCCACCCCAAACTTTCGATGAAAGTTTTCAAATTGAGGCAATGTTTAGGTGTGTGCCCACCCTGACTTTTCAGTGTTTTTGGGAATGGTAAATGAGAAATTTTGAGATCATTGTGTGTGAGTGTTGTTCAATCTACATTTTTGTTGCAATATGATGTCAAAATAAACCCAATAATCCAAATCATACAAGGTAATAAAATTATTCATATTTGATGCCCCTTAAAATGGCCGTTTGTTGTGTGTTCGACATCAGATAAATTGGACAACAAATTTTGAACAATGTAACATATGTCACACTTTATCTGCCTTCTATTTGCTGACAATGCATCTTCATCATTTTTGAATATGTAGGGCTGGAGTCAGGGTAAGTGCCCAACCCAATTTCTGAAGAAAATAAATGCTCCACACCCTGGGTGCTTATGCGGATAAATACAGTATTGACAATTGATGTAATTACCAGTACACCTGTTCCTGGGCAGAGGAAGACCAACACAGAATCATTACGGTACGACTAAAAATCCATATCAACCTTACATGCTAATCTCCATTAGCTGTAACTTGTGACATATTTTCCAGTATTTTCACTAATATATTATAGTAAATGTATTCTACACGATACATGTGTAATGTCACGTGTTATTACTGAGGTCTGAATTTTTAGCCTATTGATTTATAAACAATTATATCACATAATTGTAAACAGCACAAACTATTGCCAGGCTAACAACTTGAATTTCAACAAACTTACGGGGAAAAGAAGAAGTACTACTTTTATTTCGGAACGAAAATGAAAGATAGTGCAAGATTTTTAGGCCAGTGGATTATCTCCATTGATAATGACTCATTTTCTGTTGATTTGCATCCTGACAGACTGCTCACCAACATATTTAGCGTAAATGAAGATGTGTATTTCAGTAAGTAGGCACAAGATGAAAAATAATGAAAACTATATCAAAAGTTACAGCTATTTTCCTGTTCATAATAATTGGCACTTCAGTATGGCTTATGCAGATCTGTGTCACACAAACAATACATAACTTAAAATTAAATTTTACTGTGTAATTGCCGCAAGATATTTAGTAGTGTTAATGTTAATTTCTGCCACACCGTTATGGGTAAGATTAATTAAAATTGTTATGTAAATAATATGAAAATGAAGGAACTAAAGAAAAATTAAAATATGATGAGACATACTTAAAGGTATCAGGTGTATCTGGCCTGTCAATGAAAGAAAAATTGATGGAAAATATAAAAATAACTGAATAAATAAACAAATAAACAAACAAACAAATGAGTGAGTAAAAAAACATATCTTCATTAATTATAATGTAATGAACGAAATAAAACAGTGATGACTGATTCTGCAAACATCATTATCTTTGCAATTCATTTCAAAAATTTACATAATGAAATTGACATTTTGTTGTTCATGTTATTTCACGAATGGTGAAAAGGATCCTGGTGTCTACTCACGTTGTAGGTGTACCAGTTCCACTAGCAGACAGTGATGATGAGGATAGTCTAGTCCTGTCTTCCCTAGAGGTCTTACTAGGTACACTTATTGGCCTGTAAGTACACAATGATGGGATGAGTCATTTCATGGAGGTTTTCTTTTGGTCAACCTTTGTGTATTCAGTGTGGCTTTATTCTCTATATCAGCATTGCCTGACCCCTACACCCTAATGCGTGTCTTTGATAGGGCTTTGTTCTCTATATCAGCGTACCCTTGTCCCTCTGGGGCCCAAGTGTATGTTTGATGTGGGTCTATCCTCCATCTCAGCATACCCTGGTCCCCATGCCCCCTCTGCACAACGCCCTGGCTAAAAGTGTTGTGGAATTGTTGAGTAAATGAAAAGACAAGAACATTGCCAATGCAATGGCATCTAGTCAAATAGTATCTTAAAAATACAAATTCCATAAAGATAAACACAATTGATAAGATACATTTTTCTAACTAATCCTGCAGATGACACTGTTTTACTGATAATGATCAAGGGTCAATAATTGGTAATAATCAATGCAATGGTGTAAAATCAAATAATAATATATTCTGTTTCTTGATGTTGTGAAGATGAAGTTAGGAAGGTAGGTTTCAGTACCACTTAGTTAAATTACAAAATCACAGTGTCTTGGTGTCAACTTCATTGAACAGTGCCATAGTGACTACTTGGTTGTACTGAATCATACCAACACTGTATACTTACAAGTTATTGGGCCTTGCAGGAGGAGGTCCACTAATGCCACTGCTGTTTGATGAATTGGACGAGTTAGAACGAGCTGCAAATGAACAAACACACATGGAATGCTGGTCAGCGTGAAACACAGCCTCTTAGTTTTCTTAGCTGTTTGGAAATTAACCCCCTATTACACCATTGTACTGGCTGTTCAAGAAACCAGCTCCGAGATTCCAACAACCATATTGACATGACCGATTTACAAGGCAACCTAACCAGATAAACCTGTGTATCCCCCAACCAGTGTGAGTTTGTTGTAAACCTTTCATTCTGGGGTAGCTGATGCAAGCATATTGAGCTTTGGTGAAAATGATGATAGTTCTTTTCAACCAAAGTTTGGTAGTGTGAGATGTGAGATAGATTAGCTATAAAAGGCTGTGCAAAACGGAGTGCAAAACTCGGAAGGGCAAAATACATTTTTTAATTCAATTATCTGTTTGGTGAGGGTGCAAAATATATGCAGAAGAGTGACGTACAATGTACAAAATTGTACTCAAAAGATTGGAAGGATATGCACATGTTCTTATTAGACATCTAGAAAGAGAAAAAAAAAAACCAAAACGAATGAACATGCACTGAGTGGTGTGTGGTGTAAGGCAACTCAAAACCAGCAAGTACTTTCAAGTTATGCAACCAAATCATAATTAAAAGGTGGTGTTCTCTCACCTTGGCGGTGTAAGGTGGGTGAGGACTCGAGTTGAACAATACTTACATCACCAATATAGACTGTGGGAAAGTTAACCGGAATATACACAATTAGAGCATGCAAGGTAACGGATCTCTACACGACATGCGGACAAGAAACGGGAAAGCTAGCAAACAAGTACAGAAGGTTGCTGTGATGTTGCTAGGAGATGGGGTGGGTAGTAGGTGATGAAGAATTACTTGGGGTTGTCGTGGTTATCATGAAGATGTAACAAAGGTGTTGTTACCATAAAGATGATGCATCAATGGCATCGACCTCCGAGCTGCAGAAGGTGCGTAAGTGTTGGCAAGGAAACAAAAATTAGTTTAGTAGTTAGTATTTGTGCAATTAAGGCTTGTTTGGAAGACAACGGTACTGAATTATCCAGCAGTGGACTTTGCATGGCACTGTACCATTCACTCTCCCTTAGATAACACTGTACTAATTTTCACTTTACTTGTGCTACTGGAAGATATGCACCAGTCAATTTTGAAATTACCTTGAAATGTCCAGCAGAGCCCACTGCTAGGTAATATGGTTCTGTTTGTACTCTGTTGTTTAGATCAAGTTGATGCTATATTGAAGTGGCTTTGCTATTATCAACAATGTGCTTGCAGCGATCATTGTAATTCATACAACCCTTATTGACGATGGACTTTTTTGTTATAACCATTGGGGAAATTCTAGCTCTTGTCACTGCCGCACTAACATTGCAAAAACGTGTTTTGAATTTTTGTAAAATAAAACACAAGTTGTGCGATTTGGCAGTATATGACTAATGCAACTATTGCAGCAAAAACAACTGATCAGTGAATTTACAACAGCATGATGACAAAATCTTCTTAGACATCACAATACCAAACTGGAATGTTGAAAGTTAATGGCAAGAATGGAGAGTTTTTTGAAGTTGGTCTTGTCTGCGACTACAATATGCACATCATGAGTGACTGCTACCTCATTTTTGTACTATCAGAGAAAACAGACAACAGTTATGAGAGTGACAAGTCATTCAGATGCAAGTTGCTTTGGTATGTAATTGACAGACTACTTTGGGTAAAAATTACAAGAGTTTGGAGCAACGCTTAAATCAATGGACATGTTAACTGGTTTTTTTTTTCTTTTCCAAATACAGTGTATAGCCCAAGGGAAATGCCATATTTTTTTATTTGAAAATGGCAGAATAAACAATGTAACGTACAAAAGTGTTTTCAGACTGTTTTGAGATTGTAGGTTGGTTTGAAATTACCATGGGACAAACAGAGTCAATGAAGAAACAGGAGACAAATTCAATGGGTTTGCCTTGCAGTGTTGAGGGAGGTACAATATGAATCCATTGTCTGCAACAAGTTGCTCTGATAAATATGCATGCACCACAGCATGCAGTCCCAGATGACATCTGAAGTGTGGTGTTATTCAATAATGTTGTGTTATAATTACATTAATAAATTTGTTAAATATCAGACTACCCTCGGAATGAAGTCAAGTCCTTCTATCATACATGCAAGGTTAATTTGAATTCCGACCAGCAAAACTGTCAACTAGGGATGCTGGGCAGAGATAAGAGTGAATGTTCCAAGTCTGAACACTTATGTTACTGAGGAATGGCATCATTAACTTTGATGAAAAAGGAAAATGGTGACACAGTCATGTTTTAAAGTTATTTGGGTAAAAAGACGGTCTGTATCGCATGCTGTTATGAATGTATGGTGGACTGGATGACAATACAACAGATATGAAAACATCAAAGAGTTCTAGGAATGCTGTCAGTTTTCACATCACAACCATGGGAAAGGATAAAAGGAAATCATTTTAGAAAACACTACAGACAAAAGACAATTACCAGGTTTTAAAGAAAGAATGCTACACACCAAGACAGCAGAGAAATACAATACAAGGACACAGCAGACAACCGTGTAGACACTGCAAGAATTACAGAAATGAAGTAAAACAGTCTCTCCAAGACAGACCCAGGACAAACAACAAATAAAAGAAGAAACACAGAAATGATACATAAAGAGCTTATAAAGTGAAATATTTGCTACTGAAACTTACAAACTGAAAAGTACACATCTGTGATACACGCAATGGAGCTGTTGGTGAATTCTGTATCGTAGTGTTGGTAACATTGACAAAACTATTCATTTCTGTTGGGCAGCCATTACCGACATCACAGAATGTTCAATAACAAGCACTGCATACAAAGCTGTCTAAAGTGGACACGTGGCTGACAGAAATACCTCTGTTGTATTGCCAGTGCATAAATACATTGCACTGTAATACAGATCATAGGTCAAAATAAACCTTGATATGATCTAACAAACACATTTTTGCCAGCCACTGTTCAGTTTTAACAGACAGATTCCACAAAGCACTGCCCTGTAAGAATGTTGCCAAAGAACCTACTAACTCATACAAATTGCAGTCATGTGCAAACTCTAATGATATGCAAATTTATTCAGTGTTTCAACCATAAAATAGTAACATACAGCTATGTTTAAATATTGATGACTTAAAATGCAATCAAATTACAATATTTCTTGAAGGTAACTGTTACAGACTGCTTGTTCAGAAAATAACCAATTTCTGGTATACATGAATATCCTGTCTCAAATTCACAATGCTAACATCGGGCAAAAAGCGGCAACATTCCTTGAGCAAAGACAAGATGCACACATTTACTTTATAAAACTGCAAACATTCAACAACAAGAAAATATCTACTCCACAAAAAAGAATGAGTAACATAAAAGAGCAGGTAAAAATTTATAATTTTAGAATCAAAGAAATATGAACAGAAGAATATGATGTAAACACATCCCTTTAGAGTGATTTAGAAGAGAGCAAAATAAAATTTTGAATCTAAATTTAGGAAAATTTGGAAGGATGGACTTTTCTACTGTATCTATGGGTAGGGAATACTTAGAAAATCATGCCAAATGGTTCTGAATTTGATGTTTTCTTACCCAGTCTCTTTAGTGGAGATTTTAGTGACTTCTTGATCTTACCCGCATTAGAATGGTTCTTTTTATTGGCTGGCGGAGAGGATGTGGAGGAATGGGTGGTTGATGAAGATCTGGAGCTGATGGATTCTGAACTGCTGCTACTGCTACCGGTGAATTGATTTTCAGGGTTGGAATCTGAAGATGGCAAAGATTACAAAAAAAAAGGAGACGGTTTTTATGAGACAGCTAGAAAAGAATGCGTATAGAGTTTGAGAAACTTTAAAGGAGGACAAAATACAATAAATATGGTATCCCACAACGTAAACAAACACAAAATTCAGACATGACCCAAATTGTGTTTAGGAATCAAAAGTACATGATACACAAACATCTCTCAAAATATAATCCTTCCATGAAAACACACAGAAGTCAGTCTACTATTCTCACACCACAATGCAATGTGGTCAAATCTCATCAGATCACAAACATTGTTAAATTAATCAGATTAACTGATGAAGACACAAACCACTCAGTTCCCCCTATGGTTATTAATAAGCATAGCCTAACCAGCTCTATTTGGTAGTCTGTATTAGTGTTACATGTATACTGAATTGAAAGTCAGTCACTGCTACGGCCAGTCTAGTCAAGTGCCTCATAAATATCAGCTTGACTCCAGTGGCTTAATTGTTACAGAGCCAATCAAACAAGTGTGCTGACTTCCAATTCAATGTCATCATTGATGTCAGACTGTCAAACAAACTCAGAGTTATTACATCCAACATTCTGTCTGGATCTTTCATAAAAGTCTAGGTGCCATCAGTAGTCTAGATCAGAAATGTGGTACCAATAACTCTGACAGCCATAACTAACATTTCATAATATCATGTTGTATCTATAAAATATGTATATCCCAGATTATGCTAATCATAATATTCCTATAGGGGGGTTTACACGTGTGAGTTAAGTCCGGAGTTGACACCGGAATAAATTTAAACCTGTGTCACTTGGACGTGTGAACAGACAACACCGAACTAACAAAGAACTAAATTAGTTCGGTGTCGGAGGGCTGGTCCAGGTTCGGTGCTCCGTACTAAACAATGGCCTATTTACACGTGTGACCAGAACACCGAACTAAACGCCGAGCTATATCCTGTCTTCGGGCTTGCGGTCATTACCACAATAGACAGTGTTCAAGTAAGAAGCGCTTGCGATCGCGGCAACAATTGGTAACAGGAAGAGATCAGGCTATATGTCAATCTGGAGAGACGAAAACGTCATCCGTATGATTGACGGCACGTCGAGGGATCGGCAAGTGTATGAAGTCGTCGCTGCCAAGGCCAGGGAGAAGGGACTCGAGAGGACAGCGGAACAATGCCACAACAAAATCAAACGGTTGCGAGCTCAGTTCAAGACCGTGTCCGACAACAACCGTGGTAGTGGCAGAGCTAGAAAAACGATACCATTTTATGATGAGTTGTAGGTAGTAAAGGGAAAGCAACTGGTAGTAAAGGGAAAGCAACTCCACACATCGTTCATATTTGGGTTGTTTGCGTTTTGTGTATGATATTGTGTATAAAATAAGTGTATATCATGTTTGGCTGTTTTATGTAAAATGTTGCTTAGCCATGGCGAGACGTACCTGTAATCTGCGTGTCTTGTGTTAATCCGCATTGGAGCGGAGAGACTACTTTGACACTGCGATCCTTTGGCGCTACGCTTCGAAAACAGAGTTTTCTTGATCATGCGCTTAAAATTCATTTTTGATTGGTGAGACGTGTTGAATGGTTGATTGTTTTTATTCGGTAATATGTTGTTCCACTTACGTTTGGTAGAGAAGCTAGAATGTCTACTGTTTGATCTTGTTGTGTTTGTGTAGGTTCTGTGAACCTGAGTTTGAGCTGCTGTAGTTTTTGTGAAGTCTGGCGCTTATAAGTATGTCGCCTATATTTCTGTTCCTTCTATATGGGATTATTGGTTGGTTTTGGAACAGTTTTTTTAGTGTTTCGTCTTTTTCAAGTTCACTCCAGTTTTCTGTCAGGGCTTGCTTGATTTTTGTCGTTTCGATGTACGGGCTATACGTTGTTATGAAGACTACTGCATTGTTGGTGGCGTTATTTCTTTCGCTTGACCCGAACTAAATTTATACCTTGTGTATGACGTGTAAACGTGAGATCGCTTAGATCGCTGATAAGGAATATTTACAGAGCGACTAATCAGATTCCCTCAGGTTTAAAAAAATACACGTGTAAACCCACCTTATGATCTCTACATTATCTAAAACCCAAAACCAAACAAAACGATTACGCTGGCATTTAGTTCATTGAATTTCACAAACACATAATTGTCAAGATTGGTCATCACTTGGTTTGTTCTGTTATAATTTTATTAATCACTAAAGTTATTATGTTTGATTCAAATACATGTAATAAATTCACATATTCAAAAATGCCTAAATTTTTTTAGAATTTTCAATTCAACATGCAAGTGCTGTTATGAAGTTGTCATGTGATAATTGACAACTGGTTGAAAACAACAGGCTTGACCAAGATCATACAGAACAACATAGAGATACATTCCGTTCTAGACTCTAATTCAGACAATCTGACATTATATTTTACAAAAAAATCATTAAGTGTTAGTGATTAAGCCATACTTGCCAAGCATTTGATATGATGTTACCATTGACATATATGGCATATGAAATGCTAACTTACAATCACCTGTGTTGTATATACCTCGTGGTCTATTTGGTCTCCTTAAGTTGACGTTGGCAGCCTGCTGTTGTTGATGTGACATTGGTTGTAGACTGATATACTGCTGCTGTGCCTGTGGCTGTTGTACAGTCTGTGGTATTTGTATGGGTGGTTGTGGAGCCGGCGGTTTCTGAGATCTCGGTGACTGTGTTGACGTCAGTGGTGGAGTGGATGGTGGTAACACTTTGGATTTTTCATATTCTACACCATCTGGGGGAGTCTTGAAAATCTGTATGAATGAGATGTGTCAGTAGGTTAAAATGAACATGTATAATAAACATACAGTGTAACATTTCATGATTGAATTGGCATAGAAAACATGACAGAATAGGAAAACCATCACAGTTAGCAATTTCACTTAAATAATCTGGAAAAGTAAACAAATGTCTTCAACTTCATGTAAAATTTCCATTTCATAGATGCTTTCTATTACTTATACAACTTCATGATTCTTTTGTCCTCATTGTCCCCATTTGGATCAAACCTTACCAATAACAGATGACACCATAATTCTGTATACTCCTAACTAACCAATTCAAGCTGTGCAAGTCTACCAAAACAACTGAAATAATTTGATTTTGGTAATATAGCAATGAATTCACTTAAACTGGTCTTATCACTTCACTGTTGATACTTACTTTCAAAACCAACACCTTATGCAGTATCAATTATCTTGAACAGAAATTAGGCCAATAAAAATCAGAGGACAAAAAACACAAAAGAGACATGTATATGTCATCAATCCACTCACCTTGTCATATTCATTTATCAAGATCTCCACAACAATGTTACAAAATTTAATTTCCATAATTGCAGCGACTGTCTCCTCCTCTGGTCTCATTAACGTTGGACCAAAACAAACACCTAGGTTTGGTGTTGTCATCAAGTTCTTGTCTGAATGTTGAGACACTCTGCAAAACAAAGTGAAGTCCATAAAGAATCTGTCATTTGTACATGTAACTTAAGTGTATGCTGTGCATTTTGTGGATGTGTGCATACAGGGACAGTGTATATCCCTGAATGTGTTTACTATATTTTGCCTCTGTACATATAATATGAAGGGATGTATATATGTATGAATGTGTGTGCACAGAAGTGTATTCATTAGAATATAAATACCTTTTTTTAAAATCAGAGTATTCTTCAATGCATCTGCATATATGTAAAACTTTCTTTAGTGAAAGAAGTATTCTGGCTTGAAATGCACTGCTACTCACTTATTAAGGTGTGCCATAAGTAGTTCAAGCATTTCAAAGTTGGATTCAGGAAGTTGATGTACCACTTCATGGATGTCATTCACTCTCAACGTTCTAGACTCCTTCTTAGCAGCAGTGATGAAATCTTCATGATATTTGAATGTCATCAGTGGTTCCGGTAGATTCCTATCCATGTATGCAGAAGAGTGCTAGTTTTAGGAAATTATGTTGAACATGACTTTGCATATCACTCCTGACATTTATAATCAAGGTTTTCAACTCAGTGTGCCAGGCAATCAGAAAAATGCACTTCAAAATGTCAACTATACTTCTGCAAGACCATTTTTGAATCCAATGTTACAAATTTATGAAGGTGTAGTGCAAGCAGCTGAAAAAGTTTGAAGCTAAACTTTTCTTACAAAATGAACTGCAGGTGGGAAGATGTCTTGCCAGGAAAAGATGAAATTATCAATGATTTCCACAGAGCTCATTTAAAGCATTAGAGTGTATGATTAGTTAAAATTAAAGAGACTGATTCTTCAACTTCTAGATCTTTAAAAGTAAGACGAATTAACTGAAACAAGAAAAATCAATCCTCTCATATAGAGGGTAGTGTTCATGAAGTTCTTACTCCAATGCTGTTCACAAATAATTTACAGATAGTTGCGGTTCAGGGCCTTTACAGTTCAACTTTTGTTTTTATTCATGTATAATTGGGTTACCTGAAGTATGTTTTGAGAGCACTAGTTATGGTCTTGACTTCCCATTCCCCAGGATCATCTAAGTTCACCTTATCTGCTTTCCTTTTATCTGTAATAGCAACATTAAATGCAGTCCATAGCTTGTCTTGTAAATTCAATACAAAGTTCTCCTGTCAACCCATTGCACTTGTGGTGTGGCATGCACTAATGTTGAACAGTTATCAGTAATTGTCTTTGAAGTTTTCCATAATATCTTTTAAACAGTGAGCATCAGTTGTGAAATGGTCATCAACTCTTTAAAACCCATAGAATTTTTTTGCAAACAGAATAACTATATCGTTAACAGTGCGGAGTAACACAGCAGTCTCTCTGATTGATAAGGAACATCGGACCTCCAGTGTGTCGTCTCAGCTAAACTGATGCAGGACTAATTCAAAATAATTACCTCAGAAAGAATTCTGTAAATTGTTCACATAGAAATTTCCAGGAATTGCTTATTTGACATGAAGAGTTTGTGACTGAGAAAACACACTGGATACCTCCATCATTTCATGTCAAAGTTCAAATCACACCAACTGGAATACTATGATGAAAGCTACAAATGACATCAATGATCATCCAAGTATTGGCAACCAATAAATAGGTCAAGTAAGGTTTCAGGCTCATTCAGTCAGAGATGAAATTGAAAAAGCACAACTTACCTAGACACATATTAGTTAGCTTATTGACTTTGGAGTTGACCCCTACGACCCTGTACAGGCCTTGTTCATGCAGCCCTGTCAAGAACAAACCAATCAATCAACATTGATAACAGAATGGTGTGAAACTACAGTGAGTATGCAATCGGATGTAAACACAGTTGTCTATTGATACAGACTTATCTTCTTGAACTGATTCACAAAGTTTGCATACACAATTGTATTCTCTGTCTGCCAGTCATTCTGCCATTACATCTGGTTTGTTTCATACTATATTTCCATCAATCAATTTATCAAATGGATTCCTATAGCACTTAACTCCAAAACGCAGTAGTGTTTACTTTGATCCATTTACTTATCTATGTCACTCACTCCTTTCAGGCATCAAGCAAACAGAATACAGAGACAGCGCATGTTCAAAATCATTAACCCAAAGTTTCCAGAATATAATATTGCATGAAACAAATTGTTTGTCATTCTATTCATTTGATATTCCACTATTATATCATACCAGTATATTGATGGCGCAAATGCTGCGATCTGATTGGTTGAGATGCAATAACAACCATGGCATATACCATGGCAGGCATGCGCGCAAGCTCTCAGCTTGAATAAAAATCCGTTTTTGACGTTCCATGCCAGAATTTCAATATACTGTTACGATATAATAGCAATAAATCACATCCAGCGACGGTGTACCACTCGATTTTGACAAGTTCACTATCGCTCGTGCATATATGTCGCGAACTGGTCAAAATCTCGTGGTATACCGTCGCTGGGTGTGCTTTATTGCTTAATTATTTCATTTGCAACTTACCTCTGCCTTCTATGGCTTCTATACATCTCTTGATAAATGTAACTCCAATATCATTCAAGAGATCTAGAATACACAGAGAGAGGAAGAAAGAACCAACTTCATAAAGTTAAGAAAAAAATTAATGAATCAAACATGTTGCCATCTTACCAAAAAATGAAAAATTTACAAAATCCTCTCAAAATATTCATATCTTAGTAAAGAGTACTTAATGCCCTTTTTGCCCTCTTTGCAAAGCAGTTGTACAAACTGATTTGTGAACACATGGTATCTTCCATGAGGTAGTATGTTATACTGGATGAGGTATTATGTTATACTGGTATCAAAATGGGACATCCACAGCGTGATTTCGTTTTTTAATAGGTTTTGAAATCCTCGTGGGGGAACAGGTTGAGCTTTTGAACCCTGACCGCCTGGTGACCTGTGACATCAACAATGGATTTTCCAAGAAGAGGGTTACAAGTGTTAGCTGCCATATGTTCAATACTGGTCAGTTTATCAACTTCATGATGACTGATAAATCACATTCAATGTCCTCTTGGAAAAGGTTCTGATTGCGTAAAACTGAGATAAAAAAGACACATTAATTTGCTATGAACACCACACTGATGTAAAAACTGTTGGACATAGATTCAGGTACACACTTACTCTCTTCTGTAGTTGCTGTCCTTCCAGGCTGTATGTATATCTATAATAAAGTGACATCAAAGCCAGCAAAGTTTACTATGACGTTACAACGATTTCTGTTTTATCATCTATATACAACCGGGTACAAATCTTATTTTCCATATAAACCCTCCCTCTAGGAAGATTTTAAGAATTCAGTATTATGATGTGATAAGCACTGTGTAAATATCACAATCAACACAAAATACAAATATGTACTACTTACACCTTTGTAAGTGACATACAAAAACCTATCTAAAATGTACATGAATGTTTCTGAATCACAGTTGGTATAATGAAATTATCTGTTCAAGAGCGATGCAAAACTTCAGGAAAGTCTTTGTATAAAACCATAAAATCATGTGGAAGCAGCAAGGCAGGGTGGGAAATACACTAGTAACTACTCACAGTTTTCTGAGCTTCAGTAACAGCCTCCCTCATTGCATACTTACCGGTTCTTTGCCATCCATTGCTTCCAGCCATAATTTCCTGTCTTCTTCCGTAGCTGCCTGTAGTGTTATGGAACCAGGTCTACACAACGAAATGACAGCATGGTAAGTTAGGTGGGAGGATTCTGTTGTTATATCTCCTAAGATCTGTTAGCATATGACTGTTAGACTGATGTGTGTGACACAATCCATTTTCACAGCTGGTATGATTTGGAAATTCAAAACATGGATGCATATTTTGCATTTTTGGATAATGTGAGAAAAATTTTGTTTGTTGAATAGAGAAACACATCCACACAATATTATCTGACCATTTGAATTTTGTATCAGAAAAAGTCATTGTGTTTTCACTGCTTTTAAGGGTTTAATTTGTTTATATCAAATTTGTATGGGGAAATGTACAATTACTTTGTTAACAGTACAACACAGTTAAGGCTAGTATTATTGTATGTGATTTTGTAAATCAAAGACACTGATTGAAAGTACCTTTCAGAAACTGTTATGTCAAAGCAAAACCTTTTATCAATAGAATCCGTCGTCCTCCTGTCAACAGAACAATGAAATGCATGTTAGAATTACAAAATGAAAGATTGGAAGATCCTACGCTGTATGTGTAAAGTGTCATATGGAATATTAGAATAAAGGAAATCTGTAAATTGTGAACTTCAGCATTGCCAGAAAATAATAGCTGATATATTTTGGCAATTTTTCAGCAAAACATCCATTATACTCAAAAACAACTGATGAAATTTCATGAATTTTCATTTGTAATTTCATGAAAGTCAGTTGCTAAACAGACTATGAGTGGCAAAGGAAACTAAACAGACAGATATTACGGTACACTATTTGAGCAAACAACGGCAACCTTAACAGGATTCTAGAAATCAGCTTTGTACTATATGACTTAATATTTTAATAAAGCAATATTACATTACACTTTTACTTTGATTCTTTATTTCACATGGAACATGAATAGTTTGAAAACCTTAGATTAAAACAGGACTTATAATGATGATTATGAAGACAAAAGTTAAATTTGCCAACATACAGTACTTGCCTTATACAAGTAGTTATGTGCAGAGTTTCTGAACTGCTTATTTTGGTCTGAACTTGACTATATGGTACGACTATGAATATTTTGTTCTCTTTTTGGTACATACAGTAGTGTTTGACCCATGAAGAACCAATTGCACCTGTAGAAAAAGAAATGATAGTAACTCCTCAAAAAGACAATACCTCAGCAATAACAAAGCAATATTACAACCCATCTTCAAAAATCATCTTTCAAAATCATAGGAGTTTTAATTTTTACGACACATATTTTCATACATATCTACTTGGATTTGCACTACATATTTGGTTACATGCAAATTTATAATAATAACATTGTAGGGATAAAGAGACATTTTAGAATCTGAAAATATTCAATGTATAGGCATCACTTTAAGAATAGATATACTTGTCATTCAGTGTTAGATAAACAGTCAGAATTGGTGCTATACCAAATGTTAGCAGGACTTGCCCGGCAATGACATGTCCAATGAAAAAATCTTACTTACGTTTCTCAAATATGAACAAGTAGCCCTGCCTTGTGTAAAACCTAGGAACTTTGCTTTCTTGTGGTCTCTGTAAACAAAACACTGAGATCAGTCAGCAAACTGCAGCTTTATGTTGGGGAAAGGGGATGCTTGACATTGTTTGACAGAAAAAAGACAGTACAGAATGGGATGGACACATTTGCCTTGTTCAGAGCGAAAATGTTTTTTGGTTATAATTTTTTTATGATTTTTCTTAATGCAACTAACAGATATGACATGTTTGCACTAGACTCTGAGATTGCTAATTTACCATCTGGAAATTAATCTTGACTACAATGATGATGTCTGGGTTTGTAGACACTGGAAAAAGAGGTCAATGCAAACAAGATGTATTCAATCTGAATTAAAGTACAAATGACATCATACATATGGTTGGAAGTTAAAATTACACTTTTTACATTGAAGTAGTATGACACACACACACATTTGAATTTCTCTAATTAATATTCATTCTCTTCATCCCTGTCACAATCACTCTGTACTTACTTCTTGCATTTTTTTCATTAGACTTTCAGTTTCATCTCTTGTACTGTTGAAGTTTTCTCTCGTCTACAACAAACAGACAGAAATTTTAGGTTAACACTAATTGAAATAGAGCTATATAAAATTAACTTTTTACTTCATATATTGCTTTCCTCACATAAAAAGGAACAATTCTAAATCTTTGACAAATTCCTGACCATACTAAATGAATGACCACCTTAGATCAAAGGGGCCATGGATAATTTAGACATGTGCATGACAAACAAACTCACTGTGTTTAGAGAAGGAAGGGACATAGCTCTATTTTGATTATAATGCACAAATTCCCACTTATCTATGTTTCACTGTTACATCATGGAATCTGTGTTTTTGTGGTATACTCACTTACCATTCAGATTTTGTTTTCTGTCAGCGATTACACTTCTGACAACCTAATTCAGCAATTTATTATGTTTTGGAAGAGTTCAAATCATAATTTTCATCTACAGATTTTTGAACTTCAAGACTTTCATTTAAGGAGTGGGTTTGAGGTCAAACGCAATGCATTTAATTTGTCATATAAATATTTTAATTATCTAGTCCCTGAGACAGGAAATCTTAGTGAAAAAGAAAACCAAAGAAGAGATCCAACACTAACAGTATCATTTAACAGAGCTGCAATAGTCAGTGGTCATGTGTACATGTGTCTCAGTCTGACGTGCTGTATCCACAGAAGTCTGATATCTTGACAATATCTTTTCATTCAGACAGGGATAACTATTGTCATCATCACAGACACCAACTGGAGTTTCTCTTGGCATCCACAACTGGCAATCTTTGCCTGACTCACCATACTGACAAAATTGTCAATTGCATAGCTTAGCTAGTAAAAGTCAATGTTTACTTAACACTACATATTTTTGTGAAATTGAAAGACTTACAGTTTGCAACTTCAGCTGTAGATCTGTCATGTATGGTTTGAATTCATTTCTGAGTTCATGACCTGTTAGGAATCAAATGTAATGAAATCTCAATCATTCAATTCATTTCTCAGAGAAATTATTAATAATAATAATAACAATGAAATCTCAATCATTCAATTCATTTCTCAGAGAAATTATTAACAATAATAATAACAATGAAATCTCAATAATTCAATTCATTTCTCAGAGAAATTAATAATAATAATAATACCAATAACACTTTATTACCATTTGTATCAAAACAAGAATACAATGGAATTCAGAGTGGATCTGCAGAGCTAAGGTCAAAAACGAATAACATACGGCACATGGACAAGTTAAAAAGACACCAAAAGTAACACTACAGCTTGTTTAAAAGTCAAACAGCTGTTGGATAAAAATTATTTTTGAAACAGTTGGTTGTTGTCCTAATGGATCTATAACGGGTGCCTGACGGTAAAAAATCAAATAATGTATGTGCTGGATGAGTAACGTCTGTAATAATGGAATTTGATTTCCTAATGGCGCGGGTCTTAAAAATTGACTCAAGCGACTGAAGATCATCACCGTTGTCTTGGCTTAAGGATGTACGATCGGAAAAATATTAGCGTATTGCGCAGATTTCCGCGCAGAAATGTATCCACAGTAACCACGCGCGCATAGTGACGTTCCGAACGTTTTTGCGTGTACAAAATGTCGTCTGCAGCAGGGATCTCGCGGAGAAAAATCGCGACGAGAAAATGTTCAGCGTGCCCTCAAAACATGCTGGAAGGTACGAGAATTCAGCGAAGAGATAAAAAATGCAACATGTCCATAGCCTCACTCTACAGCTGAGTCAAAAGTGTGACGTTCGATTCGTTGTATAATTACAAGAGAAGGTAGTGGAGAATGTGAAAGACGAGCCTATAGTATTACAATCCCAATAATAGTGTCGCTAGTAGACCTACCGGAGAATGGAAGAATGGCCGTCGCATTGTCGATTTGAGTGTACTAGCCGAAAATCTTGTCACTTGTGTCAGTTGTTGGCTTGCCTCACAATTGTCATCGTGTGTTGGGGAAACGATTCACGGCCTCGGCTCCTGGTTCCACGTAGTGTGTGACAACTTAGCCTGCAGCGAAGTCAACCTAGTCCCCACCGATAATAGTTTGGCCTATTTGATCTAATGCTCTTGTGTGATTTTTTGTATGCTGTATTAATATAAAGACTCTAAACTGTAGAAGAACCTGAAAGTCTTTGCTTTTTTCTATAATTTCCCTCTCATTAAAGTTTACATGTAGGTTTGAATCATGACCAGGTCGAAAGGCCACTGCTGGTCAGCAGCATTTGATGAGCGCCCCCGCGCGACGAATCCGGGAGAGCATGGTTTATCGCCAGAACCTATCCTAGTTACATTTTGCAAAATTGTGAAAAATCGAGCTCAGTGACCTACTAAACAAAATGTGGTTTTGAAAAATTCACAAAAAGAGCTATTATTTAGCAAAGTTTGAGAAAATTGACATTAGTAGAAACTATCAATAATTAATAAATTACCCTCTCCCATTCCTAAAATTTGGGCCATATTTGTTGCAATTTTGGTTAAAAAATAAATATTGTGACTTTTTAACTCAATTTTAATGTAAGTAAAATCTTCAAAGTAGCTTAAATTTATAATTTGTTTGTTCTTTTACAGTGTAAACGTGAAAAATGCAATCATGATATAAATATAAAAATGATGACCTGTTTTATTGACTTTTTGTGATTTTGTGAAAAACCGTGAATTTTTAATGCCATTTTGTAGAAAAACAAGCATGGTGACCCCATCTTTTTTTTCCAGTTTTGGACTACTCTCATATGTAGGTATTCAAAAAACCCCATTTGAAAAAATTGACATTACTTTTACTTTTTCCGATCGTACATCCTTAAGTTTACGCCAAAGTCAGCCTATTTGCAAGACATTCTATGACCTAATAATACATCCTGGTATATTGAGTGATGTTTTATGCTGTTATACAGTTTAACATTTTGGTAGCCTAACTGAAACACACTGGGCACAATTTCCATCATGTAAACAATGGAATTTCCATAAGGGGCCTTCCTGTATCTTTTGAAACAACTGATTTGTAAAATTGTACAATATGGGCACAGTCTGCCTCAGTCTTGCTTATTTTGGTGCATGAAAAATAGCAATTGTTTTCCTTTATATTAAATTACTGGTAGTTAAGATTCAGTGTGATATTCAGGTCATGAAAATGGTGAATTGTTGTATCTTATCAAGCACCACAGTAGATATGTTTGGTAGAAAAAACTAAGCATATATATATTTTAAATGTGACAAGTTGTTGAGTGCATTTTTTGAGATTTTCATGGTATTCATTTGTGTTACATCAAAACAAATAACAAATGTTGAGTGCATTTTTTGAGATTTTCATGGTATTCATTTGTGTTACATCAAAACAAATAACAAATGTTCATCACATAGAATTCACAAACCACAGATCAGAAACACTCGGCCATTGCCTCGGCTTAAATCATGATGAAATCTTGGTATCTTTTCAGGAGCAGTCACCACTATAAATTTAACCGTCCTCTATTACAAAGTGTGGTTAGAGCCAAACAAAGAAAAAGAAACATAGACAAAGTATTATATGTACAGTGAGTGATACATGGTAACTGAAGTGACTGGCCGTCAACAAAACAACATTAAAACCACAAAAATGTCCAACACTTCCTTTAAAAGCCATTTGCTACTGTTTTCAAAATTACCATGACATTCACCTCTCGACCATATACCGATATAAATCATTATTAAATGGACAACCAGATCTTGGAAACATTTACTAAAACTGTGGGTTGGCCTTGGAACTAAAAACACTGTGAGCCAGACAGTTTTCAAGGCCCAATGCAAAGAATGTGGTTTAAAATGCCAGAAGTTGAAATAAACTTGGTTATGGTCTCTTATAGTTTTCCTGAAATAGCTGATCATCATTTACTACATCTAACATTAAAAATATTTCCTGAACCTACAAAATACGCACTTTAATGTGAGATTATTGATAGTACTAAAATGTACTAGCATATTTAATTATTAAATAGTATGTGAAAACTGTATGTTGTTGGAATATGTATCTTTCAGAAAATTGTTGGTTTTTTGTTTTTTGTAGTAGTAATAGTCTGCTTGAGATATTTGTCTATTTATTATTCCCTATTAATAACCTCTTTTCTGCAGGCAGAAGCCATTTTACCAGCATTGGAGAAATAGTTATTTTTTACAATGCCTGGCCTTCGGAGCTTTAATACATCCCAGCTGACAGACTGACTGATGACTGAGGTCATTGGAATTTGGAATCAACAACGTTTCAATGCTGTACTTGTGGAGGAAAGACTTAAATCATTTGACATCTTTTCACAAGCATGTTTGCTGTCAAACTCATACACGCGACAATCAGTCTACTATATCCACTAGAAAACAGCAATGCTGATGATTAGAGTTTCAAAATGCAGGCATGGATTCCTTTCACGTCAGAGACAGAAAGTTTCAAAGCTTTCCAAATTTTTGACATCTAGTAGCGTGTGGTGTTTGTTGTCTATGGTACAATAAGACAGTGTACAGTGAAGTGAGGAGTGATATGTGTCCACTGCTAACTCTGTTCAGTGTGTTGCAAGTGTCACATCAGTTCTAGTCCATGAGTCTGTAAACAACTCGTTCACTTATCATTGAAAGTGTTACTTTGAAATAAAACATGTCAACTCCTGGTTCACACAGGCAGTGACTTGCATGGCAATGATACAGTGTGCCAACATACTCTCATACTATGAAATATTCTAGACTTGGCAATTTGTTCAAAGGTTTCCTCAAAAGAAGCCAATGCCATATACATGTACACCATAAAGTATTTTTATCAGCCAAGGTCTACTGGAATCATTCTGATGCCACAAATATGAATAACCAGTTTCTTTCATTGTATTAATTTCATCATCGAAGAACTCAACTCTGTCAAGATATTTTCTGATATACATGGGCTTTGTATTATCTTCTTCCAAAATGACAAACATCACCAAAAATAAAGTTCAAGCTGAATCAGATTTGGACAAAAACGACTTGGATTACATCATGACAGTAATAGTTGAAGAGTATAACAGATGCAGATTTTGAGATGTTTGAATTCTTGGAATTGTTTGTTTGGTGAAAAGACTACAGAACTGCCATATATAGTATCACCATGCTTCCATATGATGTAAAATAACAAATTTGAAACAAACTGGTGAAAAAAACAGTACTTCCAAGTCAGGAGTGAAATGAAATTATCCATTTAGGAAAACTGACAATTACAGGCACCTGCCAATGATGGATAGAGATAGGTTTAAAGCCATTGCCTACCTTGGTGATAGAAGGTCAACCAGCCATACATGAAACCCAGGAGCTATAAAGAAATTGAAATATTAGAAAGATTAATGAACACTGTTATCATGAAGTTACACTTTGAAGTGTAGTAGCAATTATTCAATTACCCAGATACTGCATACTGTATATTTACTCACAATTTCCACAAATTCAAATTTTTTCTTTTCTTGGACTTCCTGCAGTCTGAAGACATACTCTAAGGAGGCCTGGTGAAAAATCTTTTTCTCTGCTTGAAGTGTGGTGTCTGCCTGTAGATGAAAAAACATGATACAGATGTCAGATGACATTAAGGAATCATACCAGTACGATCATGATGCTATATGTTATATGGATTTCAAGGTCAGATTAGTGTGCCTACAGTCCACACTGGAAGCAAAACATCTGTCAAACTTTGTCTTGGATACATGTAAGTTGTACCCTATCTAACCTGAATTTGTCAGTGTTTAACGTTTGTGTGTGTCGATGCATAAGCCTGCCATGCAGATCAGCAGCCCTCTCAGCCAATTTGTGACATGCTACTGATTCAAGATTTTTATCCCTGATTCAATAAAATTTGATAGACAACATGTACTGGTGCAGGGCTGACACCAGGAGATTTCAAGAAATTCCTAAGTTGACACAAAAAATACAGAAATCAAAGGGCACACTGTATGTTAGTATTCTATATGTGTGATAGCACACGTGCATTCTGTTTGTTTTAGATATAACATTTTATTGAAAATGTCAAAAGAGGTATGTAGGATAGAAAAAATAATACATAGGACAAACGAAAACATCAGGGCCATATGTACATAGATATATGTATGTGACACTGTGATAATTCATTCCTTGTTGCGACAGAAGTGTTAAAGTTTAACAGTACACTGACAGACAGTACCAGTGCATGACAACAATTGAAATGGGACTTGAAAAGATTGGAGAAAATAAAACAATGCTGCTTGCATTGACTGAAATACCTGTACACTGTGTATTTAGCACTTTTATACAACTACAACACTTGTCTCTAAATGTACTTTCAAGACAGCACACTCATTTCACTTTCAAGACTGCACACTCATTTCATAGAAAACTATATTTATTCCACTGCCTTGGGAAATGCTATACTCATATGTGCACTTATGAAATACATATCCCTTGATGTGAGTTGAAATCTCTGTAGTTTACTGTACGAAGGGATTTGATTGATGATCAGTGACCTCCAAGGTATAGCTCTGTTGAGGTTTCCTTGCTACTTTGCTCATTTATGGTTTCCACTTTTCTTGAGTAATTATTGTACTCACAGGAAGGCATGAGGTCTTGTACTAGCATACATCATGCCCATTTTAAAGCAATGGAGATTTTGTTTGACAAAAGGATACCTGCAAATTTTACTACGCAGTAAGCCGTACCTAACTTCGCTGATATAAAAGTAAATGGCAATTGATAAATCCATCAGCCAAAAAGTATCTACAATTAATCAAATTCCAATTCATCTACCACACATAACCTTTCCCACCATACTGACCTGAGCTGACCTATAACCTTTCTTTCCTAATGAACAGCATGAATGTACCACACAGTACAGCATATCAATTTAAAAGTTTATGTTACATTTTCAAAAATCACCTCATCTTTAAATACTCCTTTTTATGATCTCTACACAAGTGTTGAGAGAAAAATTTCACATTTTTTCATTCAAATGTGTGGAAATAAATCTGGATGGTTTATTTTGAATTGATTTGTTCCTTATGAAATGTAATTAATATTATTAAACCTAATAATTTATTTCAACAAATATGATTCATGTTGGTGGTGGAAACTGAATGCTAGCTCACAATGTAAGAGTTCAGATTCCAACTTGTATTCAAAACTTGTAAATGATTGACGGTAATGATGGTAGATACAATAAATACAGGCAAACTCATAGGAAGCAAAGTGATGATGTGAAAATTGTTCAAAATATGACATGGCCTTGCTGACTGGAGAGCTTTAATTCTTTCATGCCACTCCCTCAGTTGAGTTTGATAAACCCTTAGCAAATACAACAAAGGGTGTGACACCGCTATGAATTGCAGCAATATGTTACCAAAACAGAGATTTAGTTTTTAATGCACTCAGTACAACACAACACAGGGAGAGCTCTTACCATTACGGTTTAACTTTCTTCTCTACATATAGATTAGGTAGGAAATTATGTGACACGGTGTTGACAATAGATTGGGTCACGTGTGTGGACGGACTGTGATTGGGTACTTATTACTATATAGAAGAATAGTCATAGGATTGATGCTGGCATGGGAAACTGGCATAATAGGAAGATATTCCTACTGGACACTGGACATAGGAAGATATTGCTATGGGAGACTGGGTTTAGGATGTTGCTATGGGAGACTTGGCATACAATGAAAATAAACAGTGATATCATCCACTTTTAGGACCTGTAACTAGACCAGTGGGACTAGAGAACAATAATGTAGCCTGAAACAAGGGGAAGATTTGATTTGAAATGTAGGATTATAAGAAGGAAAGCCATCTTTCTAATTTAGAAGTAGTACTTCAATGCAATAGGCATCTCAACCATGCAGCTTGTAATCTCTCTCATACCTTCCTCGTGGAAAGTATTTTCTTTCACAGCTATGAATATATCAGGGTAAGTGTTCAAATCTTGGCTTTGTAAAGAAAATCATCTAAAATCTAGTAAAACCACTTGAAATTCAAATCTTGGCTTTGTAAAGAAAATCATCTAAAATTTAGTAAAACCACTTGAAATTCAAAATGGCTGCCATTCACTTTATTAACTCCATTGGAAAAATTTTCAAGTTTTGATGTCATAAACACAAGATGATGAAATTGTAACTTTCTCTTCAAATTCTCTTCAAATTTCAAGATGAATTTACGTTGGCTGAGACAAATACAAACTATAATGTCAACCCTTCCACCACCATGGTTTGGCCCAAACCCATTGTTATCAATAGTGACAGTGGACATGTTTACAGAGAATTGGGGGTGAACAGATTAAGAGGTTTATATTGGTCTTCAAGATGCATTCTGCCTTATGCTACAACTAAGTGCCAGCTGACATGGTGACTAATGGTGTGAGAATTGTGACATGAAAATACTGGATACTAAACCTGTTTCAAATGTGAACAACACAACACTGCGATGGGTGTGGACAAGATTATATGACATGGGGACAATATGAGACAGGGCTATTTGTGAAATGAGAACACTACATCTGTGACATGGAACAGAATAGTGAGTACCGGGTACTTACTTCTTGCAGGGAAGTCTCTTTCTTCTTGGAAGACAAGTTGACATGTTTTTCCAGCAATGAACAGAACTTCTCTGTTTGTTTATCAAACTTCTTTTTACCTTCCTGTAGTGATAAAAGTTCATAATGTCATGACTTGATGCATAATTCAAAGTATAGCAACACTAGTGATAATGCTGATATATGTCATTCCCTTGCATTTATGAAACAGAAACACATTTCTTGTACATTTCAAGATGACTTTTTGACGATCTCAATGAAAGGAAGTAGGCTTTCATGAGACTGCTAAAGTTTGGTTGCTGACTACACATACTTTCAACATATTGATAATATATACGTAGACCGAAAAAAAGGACTACATATACTAAATCATTAATGCTTCACTCTTGATGTTGGTTGAAGTTCAAAACCCTTAAACACATCATCACCAAATCCCTATATTTTCAGTTATGAAACTTGGCATCCCATTGTGCAATAGTGCAATGTCCTAAGTTTGCATTTCTTAAAAATTCAGTTAATCAATGAAAATTACAATATAATTGGGAACAGTGATAATGCATACATACAGTCCTCACATGTACAGCTAGTACTATCATTGATAGTCTAAAGTAACTGCATCGATATCAACTAAACTGATAACATACCGTAAACAAGTCAGTAACTCAAGGTATCATTTTTCTTCTCATCCTGTGTAGTCAGGAAGACACCCTGACAGACTGAGATAATTGATTCTAAATTGGCGTTTAATTGGGTCTCCATCACAGCTATCAAGTTCTGTGATTGTTTTTCAGATAATCTGACTGTACATTTCCTATAGCATAATAGCATTGGGCCATGGTTCTGTTTGCTTACACAGTACTGTATATATGCAATTAGTGCCTTATTTGATTAGCTAATCATGTGTGATGTTGCTAACATTATAAGAAGTATGTGAAGACATAATGCTGCATGATCACACCATGGTCCTAAAATCAGTTAAGTCTTTACATGTCTCTTAGATACACTGATTTCATTTTGTCGTCTATTATATTATTTTCTCTGATTAATCAACCTGGTAACCTTAATCTGATACTATCTCTGGCACTTGAAGGGACATCATTCATTAAAGCGCATTCTTCTTTATCATTTAACGGAATTCAAATCCCTGACAACTTGGTGATTACAGAATTTGAAATATGTCTACAGGGATACAACCAGGACACATTAAGCCATCTGATGACCACAGCCCTGGTTTAAATTTCCTGTGACATTTCACAATGCAAGCATCTTGCTTTGTCAAGTGCAGGTGCTGTACATAGAAGAGCGAAGTGATAGCTGTCTTTTCTGTTGAACGGTAATCGCACAATTCCTGTATCAATCTACAATTGTTGTGCATGTCTATAAATAGTAAAGAGCTTATTATCACTTTAAGATGAATCTCATACTAATTATAGCAGTGAATATATATTTTTTCATTTCACACATCAGGCCGAGATACCCCTCTACATGCCATATTCAACCTACTTGTGTTACAGTCATCTGTGCTGGATACAAAAACGCCCACTACTGGAATTTCTACATGACACGGCCAATGCTAATACTTCAGTGTTTATTCAACGTTCAAGTACAGTCATGCGGTTTCTATTAGACCACTGCTGAAGCAGTAAATTGTTGCAGTCATGGGGAAAATTCTAATGGCCTACTTTTACTGAAATCAGATTCCTTTGTACAATTCAGGTCTCTTTCAAAAGTACAAAGCAAGAATTTCAAGTTGACCCAATTATGTCAGCTGTTGGATCATTTGAAACTGTTTCAACAAACTGAAATATCATCCTATGGATGACATTTCCTAACAACAGAAATTAAATCTATGGGTAGTTCTATCAACTTTTCATGGGAAATGATTGTATCGTCAGTGTTTTGAGTAAACAAATGTAGGTCACTTAAAGATAGGAATGTGTGCAGGAAATCAATTGCTTGATGTGAATGGTAGAGTAACTTTGCAATGTGTAAATGAGCCAACATTGCCCAATGTTAAAATTAAGATGTAACTTGACTTAGACCAGACCAGCATGGAGCCAGCATCTGGCCAACAATGGAATGGCAGTCAGCAAGATCTGCTGTAAGGCTGTAGGACTGTGTTTTATCTTTGATTACTTACCTTTGCAGATCCAATCTGTTCCTTTCTAAATGTTTCCAATGGGACAATGAACTGATCATGTGCCCTCTCCAGCTGAAAGAAAACAAATCCCTTATGAATTAAACAACAATATAAACAACAACGTAAACAACAATATACTGAATTCTAAAAGTTCTCTTTACTGTAATTCTCACCATGGCTAATTGATTCTAAACACAAACAGCCAACTGAAAATACACTAAATACACACTATCATACAAAGAACACAAATACCCAAAATATGAAAGATGTGTGGAGTTGTTTTCCCTTTATTACAAATGGTTTGCTTGGTAACTTATATGCACAATTTTTAATGTTTAATGAACAAAAGGATTCATATATCTTTGAAATTCACCACAAATCCATTCACCATAACAAATACATATTTCATTATACTGGTACATGTGCATCATGTCATTTTCTGGCTAATATGGCAGTAACCATGGCTGATACGGCAGTTACCATAGCTAATAAGGGAGTAACCATGGCTAATATGGCAATGACCATGGCTGAAATGGCAGTCAACAGTCAGTCAGCATTGCAATGGCTAATATGGCAGTAGCCATGGATAAAATGGCACTAACCATGGCTAATATGGCAGTAACCATGGATAAAATGGCAGTAACCATGGCTAATATGGCACTAACCATGGCTAATATGGCAGTTAACATGGCTAATATGGCAGTAACCATGGATAAAATGGCAGTAACCATGGATAAAATGGCAGTAACCATGGCTAATATGGCAGTAACCATGGATAAAATGGCAGTTAATATGGCTAATATTGCAGTAACCATAGCTGAAATGGCAGTCAACAGACAGTCAGCAATGCAATCATTCTCTCATCATTCACTAGCTAGTTCAGAAATAGTGATTCAGTATCTTTGTGACTACCCCAGTGACAAGTATGTTAACACAGGTTGATATGAACAAAGACACCGGGCACTTTAACCCTTTTCCTGCCAAGTCGGTGAAAATCCGCTTGAAATTCGGTGTAGCCAGAATCTAAGCACTGGTGACCGTTATTCTCCCAACCCGATGGAAATCGGGCCC
>LD350612.1:5518-25846 GCA_001465055.1 Ptychodera flava
ATGTCATCTGGTGCACAGTTGGTAATATTTCAAACCCTTCCTTTATTTTATACAATAGAAACAGAATTGTAACTTACTGCTTGTTGAAAACCAAAAAGTTAGTTTCAGAGGAAATAAATCAGTGAAATGAAACACATAGGACAGTGCATTGAGCTGGGCTGCTTCTTATGTCTACCGCAAGAGGGCGCTGTCGTATTATGTATGTTTGTTAATTCTTTCCTCAGACCTAACTTCCCATATAGAACTGCTGTGATTAACGACAATACCATCGTAACCTCAAATATATCACAGTACACCCAGAATATTCCTAGCAGCTTTGATGACACCATTTATCTGAACTTTATTAGAAGAGGAAATACTACTGCCCCAGCAAGAAGTACAATAACAAATGATTGACTCAACCGTTGATCTGTAAAATATATGCAAAATGTTACCGGATACACCAAATCTATGCAACTTACGCAGAAAATACAATCTTTGCAGACATTTACAGTTTAACATTTTCACATGGCCATCGCAAGAAACTATGTTTGTAAGAAGGATCCCAAGATATTTATAACTATTTACCCTTTCAACCTCCTCACCTTTGATTTTTAACGGAGGTGGACTGACTTTGTTTTTCCTGAAATCAATTATCATTTCTTTTGTTTTCTTTACATTCAAAAACAAGTTATTATCATCACACCATGTAACCGATCTGTTCACTTCTTGCTTGTAGATTTTGTCCTGATCTGCTGTAATGAGGCAAATTAAAGTAATCGCGATCATGCCAATCCATAATCCAATGACAGTAGGTCAGAATTCGTAAGACAATAGTTGTAAACATAGACACAAAACAACACAAAACAGACAGTAAATAGACGGTACACAAAGTCATATTCACGAAAGAAAGATATATGGACCTCTGGCCAGAAGACCAAGAAGTGATGTCAGGTGTTTCAAAAATAGTAAGCGCATCCTGCCCCACATGTGGCACCCGCCATATATCAATCTATAAGTCAGATAGGTAGTGGTCACTAACTAAGGTCCAATGTCATCGATGTCAAGAGTGATCATTTGTCAAAGAGAGATATTGTATTTGTCTAGTATTTATTTATTTTTAAAGCCTCGCAATCAGCGAATTTGTAAAGCTTATCATTACTGTCCGCATATATGGGGGTACAATCAGATGTAAATATGGTAAATAATGACGGTGATATAACCGAGCATTGAGGCAAGCCGGTATTTGTCAATCGCACATGCGTATTTGGTCAAAACGACCGAAAAAGCCGGCCGTGGCCTGCTCTGTGCAGCAAAGTAGCGTTAATCACGATTTCGGGTTGTTACTAAATATAGCTGCATGCGCGCGACTTTCAGACAAATATGCTGAAATTCGGACAAATTTGTTGATGTATGCTTGGCTGTTGTTGCAACTTGTAGTCTCAGTCATCAATTCATTCGAATAATTGTGACGCTAAATAGCCATTCTAAAACTCAGCAGGTTTTATTTTCGTCATTCATGCGGCAAATGCGGACAGATATTTATTTATGCATATTAATGAGAGAGAACAGTCTCAGCACTATTTGCTTTCCTGTGCGTGCACAACACAGCCTTGGGGCTTAGTGGACCAGGGTCGGGTGTTGGAGTATATTTCTATTCTTTCAACTATCATCATAAATTCCTGACAAACTGTGTTTAAAACCCTTCCCCAAAATACCACGGATAGATGAAACAAATCTAAGTTTATATGACTGTTTATTTCACCAAAGCTAAATACATTAATGTTGAAATATGACTCAAACAGTGAATTTTAGCAAGTTCTAACTCTGGTGAGGACCACAGAAAATAGGTATACATACCTGGTCGAGTCTATGGTCCGTAATGATTATTTAGACCAATCTTGTTGCGAGATACAACGAAGAATGACAGAAATCACTTCTATTAACGAATGTTAACAACAAATGCGGATAAAAAAACATATTGCTGAGAAGTTAAAACTCTTTCTCAGTATACCATATAGGCATGAATAAGCAGATCTATAGAAAATAATGAAAAATACATTGTATAGCACAGACAAATGCAGAGCGAGAAAAATAAAATATGGATGAAAAATAGAATGCATTACTCTGCCAGGAGATATCTTTTCAGATGTTTTTTGAACTGATGTCTATTTGAAATATGTTTTATGGCTGAAGGAAGGGAATTGCAATGCCGAGTTGCTGCATGTTTGAAGTTGTGATGGTTGACCGTGAGCTTTACTTTGGGAACTGGTTAACTTCCACTGATTCTTGAGCGAGTTGAGTAATTATGGAGAACAGGCGAGGTAAATAGTGGTAAAAACTATGTGCATAGCGGCCTGTATTAAGATCATACAGGAACAAGCAGGACTGTTGTTTGCAAAGTGCATGGATGTCAAGGATACCAAATTAGGCGAACAGGGGAGGTGAGGGGCATTGAAAGCAGACAAAGACATTAACTTGACAAGTTTCTTTTGAATAAGGAGAAGCAGTTTAAGGATGGACCGATAAGCATTCCCCAACATTTTGAGACAGTACATAAGGTGTGGGGCAAGATGAGACTGTTATATAATAAAAGAAGAGCAGTTTTAGGAACATAGAGGCGTATACGTGAAATGATGCCAACAATTGGACTAATCTTACTTCGTATTCTCTCGATATGAGAATTCCATGTTAATGAAGTGTCAATCGATATCCCCAAGTAAGTTGTTGAGGACACACCGTATACAGTCGTAATGTAGGATCCACCCCTACGTAACTTGGGTCCCTGATTTACACTCTCTGGAGACTTGTGTGCAGTTTAAATGGTGCTTTAATAACTCTATCTAGTCACAACACCATTGCTTAGTAATTACAAAATGCATATAGTCCACTTCACTTCTGTATGCACTTAACTCACGCACATACGGTTCTGAATAGCAAATATACAAAAATTGAAGGTAAGTCTCGGAGTAAAGCACATACAGTAAAAAATTCACAAATGAAAACTCGACATACATATGAAGTGGTGTCAGAAATACACAGGTAAGTAACTTTGAAATTTCAAACTACTTCATAGCGTAGCTGTAGTCCAACAAACATCCAAGCCTCGCCTCATACAATATATATCTGCATCCAAAACAATTTCCACTAAACTTGAAGAGACAGTACGGTATTCAGTTGAGTATCCAGTTGAATAACACAGGTAAGTCTTACCTCAGATGGTGACGTCTTCAGGGGCAGTAAATGCAAGTGTAGAGAGAGTGCACAAGAGAGACAGCCGGCTGCTAGCCCAAGAAAAAATGAATGACTTCGTACACGTTGGCAAATCTAATGTATACTTGATCATTATTCAAACTGCTGGACAGCATTTATTTGCAAAATGAGAAAACTGTAATTCAGGAAACAGTATGCGCGGAGAGCAGATGTGGTAACTGAATGTAAGAAATGAACTGAAGCATGCACAACAGCTGTGTGCATGTGCACCTGCACACAACCACAGTGCAGGGGATGACCAATCAAGGACTCGCACTTACATGTACTACCAACAACTAATGATCCGTGAACACGTGTCCGCTTCTCCTGAGTTTTAATAATCATGTAATTAGTTTTGTCAAGACTAATAGTGAGCTTATTTGCTTGACACCGTATACACACCTTGTTAAAATGGTTATTTAAATCATCTAAGTCAACAGTTGGGGTATCAATGGATCTGAAGAGGTAAGTGTAGTCTGCATAAAGACGAAAGCTGAAAGCATCAGTTGAGGAAGTAATATCATTGATATAAAGGAGGAAAAGGGTAGGTCCAAGAATAGAACCTTGAGGCACATCACAAATCACCTGCATTGGGGATGACGAGTTTCCCGTCTATATCAACCACTTGTGGCCGATTTTCAAGATAGCTTTCAAAACAATTGAGGGCGAGTCCTTTGATACCATAGTGAGAAAGTTTATGAAGGAGAATGTCATGATCAATCGTGTCGAAAGCCTTACGTAAGTCAATGAAAATACAAAAAGTATTATAACCTTCGTCCATTTTATCAGAGAGATCAGAAACAAGATCGGCAAGAGCCAGTTTGGTGCTATAATGTTTCCGAAAACCATATTGAGCACTAATAAAGATGTTGAATTTATTCAGAAAGTACAACAGCTATGTTTTAAATATAGACTCAAAACCTTTACTAATCATGAGTAAAATTGAAACAGGCCTAATGTTTCCAAGATCAAGGGCAGAACCCTTTTTGTAGAGTGGGGTAACCTTAGCATGCTTCAAAGCATCTGGAAAGATGCCTGAAGTCCAAGAGCAATTTACAATATGTGCGAGGGGACGGGAAATAACATGGTATGCATCGACAACTATTTTAGGGCGAGCTTGATCAAGCCCCATTGCTTTGGATGGATCCATGCGCTGGATTATTTTCATTATATCACTGTCAATTACGGGGTGGAAAAAGAAAGAATGGGAGTGATGACTTTCACTGAGAAAATGATGATAGCTAACAGGTGAGGTTATAGATGATGCCAGGTTTGGACCAATGTTGTAAAGAAATGGTTAAACTTATCAGCAATCCTGACTTTATCAGTAATATGCCCTATTTGTCTTATCGTTATCCTTTATTTGTTATGCTGATGTCACCCTGTTCTTCTCCAGGACGTCACTAATGATATTCCACAATTTATTAGAATTCTTGGATGCACTTTGGAATTCGCGATGATAATAATGACGTTTGGCAGACTTAAGTAGTTTTGTCAAAAGATTGCGGTAATGTCAGTAATACTCTCGAATGCTGGAGTTATCTGGCGATCTTGTCATTTTTGTGAATAATTTGTGCTTTTTACGGACAGAAATAAGTAAGCCCTTTGACATCCTAGGTTTACAGAGTTACAGAGAGCTTTACGCTTTGTCCTAGCCTGTTTGATAGGGGTACGTTTGGAATATACGTCACTAAAAAGTTCGCTAAAAATCTTGTAAGAATCATTAGGATTCGTACAATCATAAACAGGCTGCCAGGAAACATTGCCTAATTCTGAAAGAAAAGCATCACTGTTATAGTGCGAAAAGTAAGTTTTGAGGAAAGAGCTGGTACTGCTATGTGAAAAAGAGTGACCGAGATTATTTAAGAAGGCAAAAATTGTTAGATGATCACTGATAGCTGCAAGTAGGGTGCCACAGCCAATGAAACGATCTGTAATATTGGTAATGACTAGATCAATTAAGGTCTCAGAATTGTCAGTGATTCTGGTGGGAGTTGAAATAATTTGCATAAAATTGTCGCTTTGGAGAAGAGAATGGAAATTGGCAGTATTGGTCGAGTTACTGCTCAGGTCAATGTTAAAATACACAATTTTTGTTCTAAGGTTAAGTACACCGAATTCTCCTGCGCATACGTTTCTGCGCAAATAAACTCCCTAGCTTGACAGAAATATGTTCAGGTCAGCCATTTGAGAAAGGTGTGTGTACGTCTGTTACGCTAAGTAAGAGACCAAAATCTAGTAAAAGCGGAAAATTTTTGTCGCGAGGTGAAAAATGACGGCGCAATAAGGCTTCAGAAACACTATTGGCCAGTCAGTACCAAAATCGAGACGCTCCAGGGACGTTCAACGTGACTCCCAGTACGTCTGTTTATGCGAGTACGACGAGTACAGGTGACGATGATGTAACAACGCCTCCGACTATGAACAGAGAAATTCCATGGAATGAAAGTGTGAGGCTCGTTAATCTTAGGGTGCTTGCCCAAGGACTCGACTCTTGCAGTTTGTGCCGAAACCATCTGCATCTGGTAAATTGTGAAGGCGAGACTAAATACGGGGGAGGCAGCATTTTACACGTTCCATGTAAACATTGAGGAACTTTCAACAACATTTACACAAGTAAAACTAGCAGGACAGCTGGAAAGAAGTACGGAATGTCAGCATTCGATATAAACACTAAGATAGCCATAGGTATGCCATGTAATTATTCTCAACTTATTGTAATTGTACGAATATATTTCCATATTGTTCAATGGCATTTGGCCATGTCCAGTTGGGTAACGATTACTGTAATGGTTTCACATATGCATCCCCTGTCATCCGCCTGTCTTAGGAAACGGGAACTAAAATGTTCTGTTTTTGTTCTTTAACAATATAATTCTTTTCAATTTTGATGCAAGTATTTGTTGAAATGTGTACACAAATGAATCTTTCATGTCAGTTTTTTTCTCATGTATTGATATCACATCATTTTACACCAGGTTTGATCCATGCAGGCATAGGTGAGAGACATGTCAACAGCCTGTTTTCAGCAATATCACTTCCAACAATTCACATGAAGACACTAAAATGAAAGGAGAGAGCAGCCGGGGAAGCAATTACTAAGGTTGCAAAGAAATCTTGTGAGCACACTTTGAGAGGTGAAATTTCAAATTCTAAGAAGGCAAGGTAAGTGTAAACATAGACAGTAGAGCTGCTGTCTATGGTGTAAACACACAATTAAAGCTTTGGAAATAAAGGTGACAAGGGCACCCACCCAAAAACCCATAAGTACCAATCAGATCGTTGAAAAACTCTGAATTAGTACATCATCTGCTTCATTCAGCTGAATTAATTGACTTGTCAGCAAACCTATGTTAGTAAGAGAGGTTTTGTGTACGGGCATGGGTTTGACTACCTACTCCTATCTTGAAGGGGGGCCTGTTGCGTTTAATGTGTGAGAGCTATTATTGCTATTGTTTGTAACTAGTAAACTGGAACAAGTCAAAATAAAAACAGGTGTGAGTGACTTCATTCATTATATATCTTAGAAATACAAGGTATATAGATATTTTGATAAGAAAATCATTCACCAAATTTGTCCCTGCTTTATCTAACCTCATAACAAAAATATCTCTGAAACACAGTAAACTTGACCAGTCACTGTACTTCTTAGGGTAAAACTGTCATATTACATCTCATATGTGTATCTTTTTTTTCTCATAGTAATTGATGTTTCTTTTGATGGAGGACGGCAGAAGATGGGTAGTGGATAAAAGTTTGTCTGGTAAGTAGCTTGGAGGTCTACAAACATTAAGAATAAAATTTAAAAAAATCATAGAATGGAAAATAGTGTTCTGTTTAAGATGTGGCTTTCAATACAACAAGTGACTTACGCAGATAACTTAATTTTCCACGCTTTTGCTTCTGTTTTGTGGTGTATGTCATCTCTTTAAAATAGCAGCAACAAACTTGGCACGGCACTGTCATGTTAGTGTATGTTACAGTATCCTATGGCTTCTCTGAATTCAAAATTACCTGTTGAAGATAAACTGTATGTTTAAGTTTCACACAACAGTACACATGCTTTACAGTTTGTTAGATGATAATGTATGTACATTCCTATGTAGGACATGGAACACTAATAGGTAGACAGACGGGAAAAGTAGTAACATATAGCACTAGATGCAAGCAGTGTATAATCTGTGACTCAGCAGAACAGCAGGGTGAGAAACCCAGACAGCATGATTGTCATAAGAACTGGTCAGGTAGCGCAAAGTCTATGGAAGCTAGCATAGCTGTAGAGACAGTGAAAGAAGTAGAACAGATAGTGAAAATAGACAGTGTGACAATGGATGATGACACCACAACAATGGCTAAATTGCATGCAGAAGTCAGGCCTGATATAGTCAAAAATAAAAATAATAACCATACAAAGAAAGAATTTACTAACAAACTCTACAAACTTAAAGAAGAAAAGAAGCACAGTCAGTTGTCAACTAAAGTAATTAATTATCTTCAGAAATGTTTTAACAATGCTATAGCTCAAAATAATAGCAATCCTTGAGGTTTACAAAAAAACTTAGGGCTATATTGCCTCATGCATTTGGAAGACCTCAGGGAGGATTTAGAGGAGATCATGAAAACATACATAGCAAATGCTAAACAACTTGCTAGGATAGGATCATCTCAAGCAAATGAAAACACGAACATGCTCATTTCATCCAAAGCACCAAAGGCCAAACACTATAGTGGCTAAACCAGTTTCAACTTTCGTGTTGCTGCTGCGGTAGCCCAGAAGAACTTAGGTCATACCTACATTAATCAGTCGCACAGATCGCCAAATATGGAAAGCGATAGTAAAATACGCCCTCGGGCGGCAAGTACGTGCCAGTAAAAACTACTAACCAATCACATCACTGCTTTTTGACCAGCAGATATTTGTCCTATCGAAAATACACATACCCCAGATTTAAGTTCTGTTAAACAAAATCTGATTGGTTGAAACGTCCAGGCTTTTGTACACAGACTTGTGGATAGGCGTTCTACCGATCTGCCGATCCGTTTGGAGATCCACCGTGCCGTTTTCTGGTAACAGCCAATCGTTCTCGCCGGTCTTGCCATGGCCCCAGCCCCCTCATTCCAGGATGATGATGATGGTGACACATCTGCAATCCCTCCAGATATGCTGAAAGGACATCTTGTTGTAGTAGTTTTGGTTATGTTGGTAGCTGCAGCTGGAGTTGGACAGTGTACGCGAGGTCTGAACAAGGGAAAGCATGGCCGATTTGTAAAATAATGTGCAAACCCGCTCCATTCACAGTGGTCCGGGACGGACGCTGCTCAGGAAACCAAGGCGTTTGCACGCTATGTGCCAAAGTCAATTATGGACGGTTTTAAGGGGCTGGATGCCCATGGCACCAACATTTGCCGCAATTGTGTGAATAAAGCTCCTCGTAAACGGGAGTTCACGCAAAACACTGTGACTTGTACCGTCGTTGACCCCGATACACAATCGAAGGTAAGCCTCAAATGCGGAAGTAAACGTGAACGTGGCTAAGTAAACCGAATATTGTTCCCATGGATTGTGTTCGCAGTATACCTACAAAAGCTTTACCGCTTAAACGTGAAAATACATGACCGTGATCAAAATTTAATGAACATTATTGTGTTTTCATTTCGTTTGGAAACATGAACTCTCATACAGATATTGGTTTTCTACATCAAACATGATGATGATTGTAACGTTTACCAAAACAGAGAGCAACAGAGCATCCATGGTTTGTTATTGGACATTGTTTTTTTTCTGCAGTTTCTACATTAATTGACGAAATGTTTTGATTTCTATAAATATGCTAAATATTACCGCAGCATATGTAAGTAGACTGCCTTACTCAGTTACAAATTTCATTTTATAGTATAAATTTTCCGTTTTCTTGCATGCCACTGATGCAGAGAGGACAAACAACAGCCACTAAGAGGAAAGGGGTAAGCCCAAATAAAACTTGCAACAGTCCAACTACCAGTCCACCTCCTCCAAAAGTCCACACAGGTGCATCTCGAAAACAGCTCAATTTTGATGACGCTTCCAAAAAACGTTATTCAGGTGATGTTTTTCAAGCAAAATATTGTCAGGAGTGTTCTGAGACTGAACACCAAGTAAGAGACCTCAAGGACCAACTTCAATACCTGCTGAAAGACATTGATGACCTCCATGAAGAGAATGATGAGCTCAGGGATGAAGTAGCTAACTTACGCTCTGAAAATACCAAGTTCCATCTTGAAAAACAAACACTTTATAGTACTCAGGAACAACGTATTGCTGCAGTTAAAACAATTGCCGACATAGAAAATGGGAACATATTAGAGGAAACTGTAAAGTCTGTTAATAGCAAAGACAGGCGAAATGTTGACAACTTATGTGCTTTAATTGTTAGTGATGAAATGCAAAAAAGAAACAAAGTTGTTAGAGCATTTGTTGAGTCATTGACAGCCAAAGCAACAGTCTAAGGGGTTTGGGAATGAGCACATCTACTGACAGACTTAAAAGAAAAACTGAAGTTCTCCGTCTCCAGGCTATAGACAATTTGTATGCTGCTCGAAACTTGAATTATGTCTCTAATTTTACCTTTGCTGTGCAAGCTGTCAATCACTCAATAACAAAAAGTGACTTATCAACAAATATTATTGGGCACTGCTCAGCAGGGGCAGGCTGTGATACTTTAGGAAATTGGTTGAAAACAATGAAAAGTTCTTGTCCACCTGCACCTGATGGATTAATTGAGTACGCATTTGACAATGAACAAAGACAAATGAAAACATGGTTATCACGCATGGGTAATAAACAAACTCTGGATATCCTGACAAATATAATTGTATGTCAGCTTGACCCTAATTCAACACTGCAGGAAAATGCAAACCTTAAGCCGTCAAACTGGAAAATCCCTTCAACAGAAATGATACATCAAGTGAAGAAATGCAAAGTATTTTACACAGGGAAATGGAATCATCAGTTCAGTGTCGGTTAACGATTGCCTTGGCTGAAAAAAATGATGGTAAAGACAATGTTGCCATAAAAGTAACAAGGCAACTTGAGAATGAAGAGTTCAAAATTTGTCCTAGGTGCAACAGAAAATATAATAAAAAGACAAAGAAGTGTATTCCCTGTGACATTTGGATAGCCAAAGAAATAAAAGCTATGGCAAGAAATGATGATCATATAAGCACAAGAATTATCAAAGAGAGCAGAAAGAAATCACATCCCACCCAGCTGAAATTCCATACATACTCTTGGTATGATAAAACATGTTGTGGGGTTAAACAAGAGGTAAATGATAAATGTGAAGTGAGAAAAGCTGCAATCCAGCTATTTGAACCTGTGTTTGTCAATCCTACTAGCATTGATGCTGTTAAGGCAATTTTACAAGCCATAGGAAAACATGCTGGGGTCAAACAATATACTGCTAATGGTAAAGGTGAGTGGGTTCTTGTGAGATGTGATGGGTTGCCATGGGGTTTGGTGAAGAAAGTCATTTATAATGGAAAGGGTGAATTTGATTGGGTTGTATTAAGAACTGGCCCTGGCCATGAGGAGATGAACATTCTGAAATCATTTGAAGAAATGTACTGGCCTATCTTGTACAAGGATTTTGGTGAAACGCAAGGCTTCGAGACGGAGAAAGCACTCCTTTTTTAAAAAAACTGCAGTGACCATCATATAGCATTTGGCAATTTTCTCAAGTTTCACGACGGTGTATGGGATGAGTTACTGTACTCATTTGTAAGAGATAGCACTGTAAGTGAATACACATATGCCAACTTCATGCTGTGGGTAACTCATCAAAAACAAAATGATGAAACTTATTGTTTTATCACAGAGGTCATGCTCAATCATATGATGGCCATTTTAATGTTTCGCAAAGGCATCAGAAACAATGACTCTGTTTTGATGAGGGTTGGTCGCCAAATAGCTTCTTCAATTTTCAATGGACGTAGACATCCTAAATATGCTGTTCTTGAAGCATTGGATGAATTCGATAGGTTATGTTACCCACCAGAATTGGCATCGGTCTTACCATTGTATGAATCTGTATCCAGCTCAGGAGGGCAGACCAGCACCAAGGGCTAGACTTTGCCTTGGAAGAGTATAACAAAAATGTGAAGAAATGGATTGTTGGACATTCAGCAAATTCAGAGCTTTGGGAACGTGTAATTACTAATTATGAAAGCTTAAACAAGCTAAGAATGGTAATTTTTGAAACGCTTTCCCTCAATAATTATGAGTCTCGGCCTAGATATCGTCCCAGTTATGAATATGATTTGCAGGAATTTAGAGTATTGCTGCGAAGAAGCAAATATCTGATGCCAACTCCTAATAGGAAACTTGTTTCAATTGCTGGCAACAATCTATCAGTTGAATTGCTTCACTTCGAAAGCACTGCAAAGTCTAGGCGGTTCAAGATAATCACTGATTACCTCGTCCAAAAAAAATACCCTGAACGCATGCCTCATGTTAAACCAATTTGTATAAGAGAGGAGGAGGAAATAAATAACCCAAAGGATGAAAATAAGACAAATGATCAGTTGAAACAAGAAATAAATATCCTTCTCGCTGTATTGCCAAATGAAGTACAGGTTGATCTTCAGAAACAACTCTTCCAAGCAAAGAGAAAGGACTTACTACTGTCACTTTTGAACAGATGCAGGGAGCATGTAAAAAGCTACCAAACCGAGTTAGCAAATTTCGAATTGAACAGTTGCTCCATGTAATGTTCATGTTGATGTAGCATGTCTTTTGTAGAAAGGTTGGTGTTAAAAGACACTACAACATACCCCAAAAAGTTCCAGGATGTTCAGTCATACACGGGCTGTGAAATAGGACAATTTTTCTCAGCAGTAATTTTTTCCAAGATTCAGTAAAACACTTAGTACTCAAGTTCCGTTTTATTTCCTGGACATTTATTTTGCCTTATCTGAAGTGCCATATCTTTCACTTTTTAGGTTTTGCTTGTCAATAAGAGTACAAAACTGATGTTGACTTTATTATATTTATTCATATCAATTTAAGAAACATTTAACAAAAACCAATTTACATTCCAGTTAAAGTTTTCTGTCAGGGATTTGCAAATACAACATGTTGTCATTCTGATCCTTGTGTGCAAAGGACAGGAGTAGTATAGTATAGTATAGTATAGTATAGTATAGTATAGTATAGTATAGTATAGTATAGTATAGTATAGTATAGTATAGTATAGTATAGTATAGTATAGTTTTTACAAGTATTTTGATGTGGTTTCTTTTTCTACAGTTTAATCATATATAAGGTATTTTACGAGAAGTGATTTGAAAATTAGAAGCACCAATCAAAAACGTTTTAACAATGATTGTTCCAGTTTCAAAAAGATAATTTGTGCAATCAGTGATTATATAAAAGCAAGTTAACAGGGGTAAACACAAATATTTTATACTTATATATAAATATTTATATATATATATATATAAATATATATGTATTTATATAGTCAAACTGAAAAAACATGTTCTATTCTAGTATAAATTTCTTTAGTGTTCTGAAATAAAAGTTTGTTGATAGCATGACTGTCAGCTATGTCTTTTTATTCCTTCTCAATATAGTCATCACCCTCCATCTTATCAATGGTATCTTGCAGCATGTTCAATACTGTGCACCGTCTTGCCACAGGTATATCAACATCATATCTACAGGTACAAACAGCTCCACCTCCTCGTCTGTCAAAGTTGTGACCACGTTGATACTTCTGTTGGGCTGGTGGTACTTGACTTCGCTGTACAGTCCAGAAGTAGCAGCTGGGAAAACAAACAGCACAATAAAATAAATGAACAAATATTTAAGAATTTCTTAGATCAACTCTAAAACAGAATCACAACTCTAGTGTTTTGAATGAGCAAGGCAGTGCTGATTACCAATCTTTGAATTGGATCTGACAACTGTATGATAGACATGCCCAGGTACATACCATGTAATAGTGGCCTCGCCACCTGCATGTATTCTCCTGAATGCAGCACAAAGATTGGCTGGTACACGGCCTACTTGCTTGCCAGCTATATCGTGTATGACTTGGGGTTTGGGGTACCTCTTATCAGCCTCTCGGGTGACAGCATCGTGAAGGTAACTTGGAATTGAATCTAGTGTTGGCATGGTGACTGACATGGCCTTTGGATCTTTTTTGTTGTGGTCCTCCTTCTTCACAACCAGTGGCACATCCACATGGGGACGAATGTGGAAAAAGTGATACCTGAACAAAGTACATTAAGTGAGTGTCAACAAATTAGGAAAATACTAGCAATTGTGTTACAAAAATTACACGAATTTCACAAAGCTATTTTTGTGACATTTTTGACGAAAAAGAGTAAACTGTATGGTTTGACGATGGAGGAAAGCAAAGGGTTGTAAATTGTAAACTCGACACCAATAAACTGGGGCGCTTATTGACAATTCAAAAGACAAGTGTATGATGACATGCTCAAAATAACTTACCCACTTATTGTGCTACGGACTTTGATTGTTACACGTTCATTGACATCCATCATTGACATAAATCTGACAAAAAATACACGATACATTTGTGAGTATTGGCAATGTCTCAGTCTGACAAAAATACTCATGTTTGATATGTTTTGACGGCGTGACTCTCGGATCTAGTACTGTAGGGCTTGCAGACACCTCACAGCTATCACTCCGCAAATTGTCTCAAGTTTGAGCATGTTGAGGGTCACGATTAATAATAATGACCGACAAAAGTGTTTCTGGAGAACTCTGAGAGGATCAAGCATATTCTGGAAATGTGGAGATATCGATGAAGACGGTCTTCAAAATAAGTAAACCCTTATTAGTACGACGTTTGCTGTCAAGGCTAGCGTATCAGTACTGTACTGCTCTGAACTCGCGATACTGCGATAGCGAAGTGAGCAAGACACTCTCCGCATCAATAGCCGAATACATCGAATAACACTACTTATCTTAGCTTAATGCGCACAATAAACATCTAGAATCCTTGGGAAAAACACTTACCGAGTATACACACTGAACGTTGAAATTGTACAGGGTACTACGGCAACTTCTGATGCTGTGATCATACGTGTCAAAACCATGTGTTATCGATGACGGTTCACTGCGCACATTGTTTGCGCACAGTTCTGATTGGTCAATAGACGACCCTTGACATATAAATTAATATTCATGATACTTCCTTTTTTTGGCGATCTGTGCGACTGTTAATCAGGTTGGTAATGGCTGTGAGGTTTGCAGTTAGTGTTCTGTCTGGTCTCTCCTTAGTATCATGTTCGAGACTTCTTATGATCATACTACATTTTCAAGGGTCTACTTGTAGGTCAGCTTTTCACAGGAAAATGAAATAAACACACACGAACGCCAGTAACATTAAAAGAATGTGGAGAGTACAAGGCATCCCAAATAAAAAAAATTGATTTGTACCAAATGTTATGTCTCATTTTCTCCTCAGGTGCACAAGGAGAATATGTTGTCCCCTAGCAGAAGCTGCCAAATTTACGGTAGAATGTTGGATAAGAAAAGAGTGAAGATGACTGAAAAGACTGCGTCAAAAATTAGAAAGCTGAAGAGACTTAAGGTGTGTTTTTATTTCGATGATCACTATTGTATTGCCTCAAAAATTCATGTTTTGAAGCCTGCAATCAATTGTATATTGCAAATGTATAAGTTGTAAACACAGACATGCCACACTTAATGATTTGAATTACAGATTATTTAATAGTCGCGCCAGCGGCTTACTGATTACGCATGCGCATATTTATAATATACTATGCGAGTAACCGGAAGTGAACCCTACTTTCAAGGGCGCCGCCATTTTTTTTTTAGTTCACGTAAATAAACAAATACGAAACGTGCAAATTATTATTTTATAACATATTTTATAACATAATATATCTTTTATTAGCCAGCAAGTGTAATTATCCACGTTGTCGCTGATACAAAATATCATTAATATAATGCATAAAAATAGAAAAAGGGAGAAAACTGTCGCGCATATGAAGGGGCCATATGCAAGGAATACTGGGATTAAATTTTAAAAAAGCGCCCCCTGTGTCAAAAACTAGATTCAAAAATTTGCCAGTTTTTAGATGGAACGCTATAGTTTTCAGCTTGCAAAGTGGAGGGTGGGAAGTGCTGTTACCATTGCAATGATAATGACGGCATAGTACGTCCCTTGTTTAACACAATAGGCTGTTATCATGTTGAAAATTGCGAATTTTTGTCCAATATTTTTACACGTTACAGAAAATCTATACCTGCACTGCTGCTGGGTTTGACGTCGTGTACGTACGTGAACTATTTTCATCAGAGGGAAACTGGGCATAGTTGTCATACAAATGTATATGAAGTAGCAGTTAATTCTATTTTATCATGAATCAATACAAAATACATTGCCAATAGTAACCTCTGGCGCGACAACAAGGGCTGAGCCCTATATAATATTATTGTATCAAAGGGCGATGTTCTGTCATAGCATATGACACTTTTAAAGGGACAAAGTCACCCATTTTTGACATTATTTTAATTGGTTTAGTTTTGTTTTAATATATTTTTATATTTTCCAGTTAAACAGAAATATGCTCAGTAACCAGTCTTTTACCATTCAACTCTCGTCCTAGACACGGCCATAGTGCATGAATTCTGCTATAAATAATTTTTGGTATTATGTCCATGTTCAGGGTGCGAAATGTGAGAATTAGAGATTGAGCCAATTTCAGTGTGTAGAACAACATAATATTATCCCTAAAGGAATTAAAATATTCAAAATAATGTCAAAATGAGTGACTTTGTCCCATTAAAAGGTTAGTATCACTGCATCATCTGTTTCTGTTTGCAGCAAAGAGAAAAGAGAGCCCATAAAATTGCTGCCACTGAAGTTAGGGAAGGTGCAACATATCAAAAAATTATTTCACTATCTGCACAAGCCGAAAAATAGACAAAAGAGATTCCTGAACCAGTTTTATATCCGAAGCTCAACCCAGTTTCTTCTGGAGACTATACACCTGTTGTCTTTGATATTGAGACCACATCAGCATATAAGTATAATGTGTGATTTAGATCAACTGTGCTACTTTGTATTGCCTTGTTTTTAGCATACATTATTGCCTGGTTTTCCATAGCTTACTGATACGCCATACAACTTGGCATTTAAAGGGACATGAGCTGTAACTGTTATGCTATTTTATCTGTATTTTCTGGTTCTTTGTATTAACTACGTATTTTGTATTAATCCCGAAATTAATCTTTGCGAACCGAGGTTGTACGAAGGAAGGGGCCCGTACATCAAATGACCGAGGTCCACAAACGCATATCGAGGCCATAAAAATTGTTATCAAGTAATTGTTTTAACCCTTTCAACACTATGGTATGTCCTAAAGCCATTGTCTTCAATGGTTAAGTTTGACCTCTACACAGGGAACTGGGTTGAAAGGGTTAAACCTGTTCTGATCAGAATAAGATTTGAATTGTAGACTACTTGTTACATAACTGCAGGCAAGGTGCTGAGAGACCGGTTTGAATCTCACGCTGATGTCTTATCGAATGGAACGTATGCAGATAGCAACGCATGTAGCAACCAGAATAAAAATAGTTTCAAAATGCGTGTCGTGACAGCCGCAAAATAACTGTCTGGTTAAGAGGGTACTTTTCTCATAGGTTTAGATGAGCATGTGCATGTGGGCCCGGCATTCTACATGTCAACACAGCCAGTATATGTGAAATGAATTTTTATTATTGGCTGTCGCTTTTGTTGAGTTTCTTTACTATACTTTTGATGCTGATCAGACTTACTTGCAAGGTTGCCAGTTTTACTGGTTATAGTTGTATAAACAAAAACTGTTGTAAACCAATCCATTTCCTAGAGTTTTAAAAACCATAGACTACTATGGTCTATAGAAGCTTCTTGGATCGTCTGCTGTCTGTCTGTTTGTCTGTCTGTCTGTATATATGTATGTATGTATGTATGTATGTATGTATGTATGTATGTATGTATGTCTGTCAGTCGGTCAGTCGGTCGGTCTGTCTGTCTGTCTGTCTGTCTGTCTGTCTGTCTGTCTGACTGTCAGTCTGTCTGTCTGTCTGTCTGTCTGTCTGTCTGTCCGTCTGTCTGTCTGTCTGTCTGTATGTATGTATGTATGTATGTATGTATGTATGTATGTATGTATGTATGTATGTATGTATGTATGTATGTATGTATGTATGTATGTATGTGTAGAGCATGATGTTATGCATCCTTTGACATGTAAATTCTATAGCATGTACAGCGCCACCAGTGGTATTTTGATACTTAGTCTGTGTATTCATTCAGTGTGTGTAGTAACAAGATGGCGGATGCAGTGACACCATACAGTGGACGCTCTGAGTGAGTGAGACATCCAGTCTCTAATCCAAGCCATCCGGCCTAAATTGATGTACTGCCATGAAGATATGTAACTAAAGTAATTCATGCTTCAGTTCGGAACAAGTTTGTCAGTGTTTTGGTAATTTATGGTCCATAGGAAGTCTTCGATGAATCTGTTCCATATAGTGCCATTGACGCCCGTTCATGCTGTGTTGCAACTCATGAAGAAGTGTCATTTAGTCTGGTAAATATAACTGAACTTGATATAACACAGTTGCAGTTTGTAACATACCTTCAATTCGAACGCTATGCAGCCGTCATTGACATTGTGAGACGTTTGGAAAGAGTAACTTTCTCTGTTTTGTGTTGTTTTGAGAAGTTGCCGAACACAAAGAAACGAGTAATTCAGCCATGTGCATTATGCAAATTAGCAAAAGTTGAGAAACATCTGTGTCGAGTGTTTCCAGAACAGACTCTCGCTTACTGTTGACTTTTTTACCTGAGTATACACGTTCGTCCAAGTACTGTATCCTGTAATATTAGTCGCTGATACCAAGAAGTCAGTTTGCTGTCAGTTCAAAGGAAGATTTCCGTGTATGTGAACACTAAAGCCATAGAGTACCAGCAGTTGGAAGCCTGTACGAGTGCTGTTGTGTTTGTTCATGACTGTAGAGCATCGTTGAATTATCTTCTTGGAACTCTGTCAACAGGTTTATGTAGTCTTTTTATGTTGACTCACACTAAATGCCTGTTATCAGTTTAGATTTTTTCTTTTGAAAAGTGTGTCGAGTGGAACAATATTGTGTGCTTATACAGAAAGTTTCATGTATTGAACTCAGAGATACTGTAATACTTTTTTCTTGGTAATAATTAATTTGATATATCATTAATTTTACCATTTACTTCAGTGTGTTATTTTATGTTTAGTCTACAGCAACACCTACGGGAGCAAAAGCCCCTACAACCATGCACAAGTCAAAAAGCTCCCAGTCCTAGTACAAAATTTAATTATGAAACGTCATGATAGCAGTTAGCTTGTACGTATGGCTGATGTATGTATGTATGTATGTATGTATGTATGTATGTATGTATGTATGTATGTATGTATGTATGTATGTATGTATGTATGTATGTATGTGTGTCTGTGTGTGTGTGCGTTTGTATGGATGTCTGTCTGTCTGTCTGTCTGTCTGTCTGTCTGTCTGTCTGTCTGTCTGTCTGTCTCGTACAGAGTGACGACTTACACTCATTGCAATAGTACAAAGTGACGACCTGCCGGTAAAGTGACTACCACTCACTTTGTTTTTTTAATCGGAATCGATTCCTGGATGGTTAATTTACCATCCTGAGAAGCTTTAGGTCATGTTTCACTTTGACCGGTAAACCAACCGTGTGCGTGGGTATACTTTTGCCCGTGTGTGTACTATGTTGTCTATCGCCACCTTCTGCTAAATATGAGAAATATACACAGGTGTTACACACACGGCACATGGGGTTATCTCGCCACCAATAGTCAATTTGATAAGTTTGCAACATTGTGTCAAGCCGCTGTACGACGCGCGCGCAATTTTCAGCGTGTTTACGTGAAACATCAGTGTAAGGTGTCACTTTGGTGGATGGAAACCAGTCAACAATTGATACATTGTATCTTAAAATTGGATAAACTATACGACGCGCACGTCCAATGTACTGGTATGATACGTGGCACAATTTTCACTACAGTGGAATATATTCGTAAAATTTTTAAATGTGGATATTTGTTGAGTAACTCCTTGAGAACATGGTGGGTATCTGCACCAGTAATATTTTGAGTAGCCCATTAAAATATGGCTCCTAAATTGTTCTTACATCCTGCTCTTCAAAGTCAGAGATTCTGACTAAAGGAGGCTATAGCGCTTAGGTTTGGCGCAGGGTTCGTCAAGAACATTCTGTTTTAAAGATATTTAATCGTTGAACTGAAGTGTCATAACATTGAAGAATTAGTCTAAACTACTTTACCTTTTGTCGGAAACAAAAGTGCATTCAGCAAAGTAACCTACAAACCTATGGCTAAGCATAGACCCTCGAGAAACTAGAGGGTCTATGGGCTAAGTGAAGAAGTAAGCAAAGTTAACAGCTTTATGAATGTAAAAATGGGTTGACAAGCACGTTGGAAAGATAAATCACAAAATAAAGTTACCATGCAGACAATATCCTTTTTACCTTATAGCTCAGTCCCGATATAGTCTGGTGCCGAAGCACAAAACCCAAAAATTTTGGCCCCACAATGGTTCTCGATGGTTTCTGTATCTTCAAAGCCTACTGAATCAGGATCTGCATGATGCCACCCTGGCACCCTTGGGCATTTTAATATATTCAAGATGGCCGCCAAGATGGCCGCCAAATATGTAAATGGTGATATCTCAGCTCTGTGAAATGTTATCAAAATGATTTTAGTGTCGTATGCCAGGTAAACAGGGCCAAGAAATTCATTTCTTTCATTGCCGAACATGTGCAACCCTTAATTTGCATAAAAATCCAAGATAGCTGCCAAAATGACCTCAAAAACAGGTAAAATGCCATATCTCAGCTCCATGAGAAGCTGTTGGAGTCATTGTGGTCTTCTTTGCCAGGCAAATGGGGCAAAGGAACTCATATCTTTCATTGCCTTATATGTACAACCCTTAATTTGCATAAAAATAATCCAAGATGGCTGCCAAGACGACCTCAAAAACAGTTAAAATGTCATATC
>LD350612.1:28253-57772 GCA_001465055.1 Ptychodera flava
GCAGATCCTGATTCAGTAGGCTTTGAAGATACAAAAACCACCGAGAACCATTGTGGGGCCGAAATTTTTGGGTTCGATCAAAAATCAGGGTTTCGGCACCAGACTAATATCACTGTACTCACAGTTGTCGAATCTACCCAACGTATGAATTAAAACATGAAAGTGATTAGAGGAACAGTACAAAGCGGGATACATGTATGTTTTCTTCTTTCACAATTCATATTTATTGCAAAGCATATATTGCAATATAAACCTGTAAATGCTACAAAGCGATGGCATTGCTATTTATTTTGTCATATACGGGCTCTTTTCACCGGAGCATGCAAACTGGTCGAAAGACGCGTCGCTCTGACTGATTTCATGAACTTAGAACCCACAGCCACACAGTAAGTGAGGCTACCCACAATGCTCCATGATCTGTACACACGGAGATCACTCACTGAACTGAAGCAAATTTCTTCTGTACACAGAACAGCTCGGTCCATATTTCAAAATTCTGGCAACATAGTTTTGATCATCATAATTTTCTGATTTGTCACTGTGAATAATGAGAAGATCAACCCCTTTTCCGCAGAGGAGATAGCAATTTTGTAATTTTGTCGACATAGATTTTTGACAGCCATACAAAATATTTTCAAGGAAACTAAGGGAATAAATTGCATCTGTGTTGGCAAAAGAAAGGGTATTGATTTTTTTTAATGTTCGTAACAAAGGAAATTTGCATGTCTGATAGGTGGTATGATGAGACCATCTGAGTTGCTGATAACTTTATCTTGACAAGTGTGCAATTTTGAGCACCTCTAAACATCGACTTCTCATTCAATTTACTCTTGAATTTTAAACATAATCAATAATTTTGGAACATAGTTTTAACAAATAAATATGAGCTTAAATTATCAATTAAAAACTGTTAAGAAACTGATAAAATTGAAAAAGCCTTTAGCAAAAAATGTCTGAGTGAACAAATCAAGGGGAATTGTGGGTAGCCTCACTTACTGTGAGCCAGTTGGAAAAAAGAACGAAATTCTACGGTCACCTATTCAGAGTGTGTAGGTTCTTGTAATTCGACCGGAGGTAGGACGGGATGCTTCCATCCTTCCGAATACGAACCATTGTGCGTTAAAATAGATAACGTAAATGCCGCCATAATTCAGAATTTTAATACAGCCAAGTGTCGGTGCACCTAGCACAGTGGATTGAAGGCGTGAATAAGATGTTGTATTCAATTGAATTAATCAGTTGGTTCGACATTAAAATAATTTACTGTACGAATTAGACGACAACTCACTGTTAGATGAATCTGTTCGCTCAAAACTTAGATGCACTGTTGTATATATTTCTTCTTTCAATCAGATAACGATTTACTAGTGTTGGTGTTTCAATTAAATAAAACGGTTAAAAGAACGTATAACCTGTGATAGTCATATTTTGCGGATGAATGTTTGCAATCAAGGAAGTGTGCCTCTCTAGAGTGAAAGAGTTGAGCTTTCTCGCAATCATTCAACGACACTTTTACATGTGCAAGCATTCATCAATTATGTGTAGTAAATTTTAGATTTTCTTGATGATTTCCGCCAAATAAGATAAGAAAATTTGTAGGGTATCATTGCAAATTGCGGCTTTATTTCTACTAGGAAAAAAAATCAATGTTTGAGTCCTAATATCTGTCCATCGGGCGCATTCTACCTCAACACTGTTAAGCAGTTTTTTTTGTAAAACGACCAAAAGGAGGCAGGGGCACGACCGTTAGGTACTTGCCTCAAATTGTTCGCCAGACAAGGCCCAATATTCTCTTGACAAAGCTCCGACTGGCCGTTGGCTCAGACAGCACTCTGACAAGTAGTTGATAGAAGACAGTATATTCAAACTGATTTCCGACCCAGATACAGTAAATATTGTTAATGAACTTCGGTAAATTTCTTTCTTTTTTTGTTTCCAGGGGGAAAAAATTCTTTGGCAATTTGATCTGAGGTGTTTGTAATAATAACGGAATGATAATTTTCTTTTTCATCCATGATGAAGACTTTAGTACTATTGATTTTAGTGCTATACAGCAAGAATCTCAAACCGTTATCAAAAATTCAGGGAATTTCGATGCCATCTGAGATTTATACAGCAATAGACAGTTGGGAAACACGTTTTACGTGAACACGTCACGTCACGAATTTCTGCGATGATGCACGTACGCGGAGCCGGCGTTGCTTATTTACGTGGAGACAGCAATGTTTACGTAATTCGTAAACGTTTATATTTGTTCTCACCTTTAGGTATGAAAACATGATATAAACTATCGATCATTCATGCACGTTGTTAGTTGGATAAATGATATAGTGACATCCTCAAAGATATTCATGTATTTTCGTTATTTTCAATGTGCAATTTCTTCCTCGACTTGCAGCGTACCGGATAACCAATGAGCTGGCCCTGTGATGCGAAAACAGACTACGGGGACCCAAGCCGAGCCGAATCATTTCTTGCGCGTGCTATACGAACGGGTGACGTAACGTGTAGCCAAACGGAGTTTCTCACGTGAACGTGTACGCCCACGCCAACGTGGATTCTACACGTACACGTTCACGTAAAACGTATAGCCAAATCTGTCTAATACTTCTGCTTTTCCCGAGATAATAATGGTACCTATCAAAGTCAGTAAATTGAAGTAAAGTGAAAGTACCGTGACAAAATGCCAACTTGGACAACTCAAAAACGGAAGTTTTATTAGCTTTTACCCCATTAGGTGAATTTTACAAGGTACCAGCATGCATTTTAGAAAGTAAAGAAGTATGCATGGTATGTAACTAAATGACAAAAGTGAGATGACACACAGTACAATAAATTACCCACAATTCTCTTTGATTTGTATCCATGAAGGTTACTTTTCTAAAAACTTTTTCAGTTCTGCATGTAAGCACTAATGTTCAGCATCAGAATAATTGTTAAATAATATCTAGTAAAAGTACCTTAAGAAATTTCAGCAAAAGTTTCAAAATAACCATTAAACAACCATGGAAGTCATGTTCTGTAGGTACTACAAATGCCATACTTTTTAGGCAGCAAGTTATGACGAACTGAAGGGGTCATTCTCTGAGAAAACTTAGAATGCAAATTTCTTTTGTCATTTTCATTGGAAAAAATCAATATCCTTTTGTTTCAAAAAACAGGTGCAACTGGTCTCCCTACTTTCCATCACATAATTCTGTATGGCTGAAAACACAATCAGTGGAAAATTTTACAAAAATGCTATCTCCTCTCTCAATCTTGCATAATTTTCCAAATCATTTAAAATGAGAATTGAGGAGAATGGTGTCCTCCAAAGTACGTTTTCAGAAGTTTTACAACCAGTCTATAAATTTGTCTACTCATGGGAGACCTGGTAGACTTCTCTGGGGAATCTCTGAGGATACAAATCGCAATGAATTATGGGAAATTTACAGTACTGTGCGACACGCGTCGGAAAGAGAAATCAGGAATCAATAATACAGGAGGAGCTATTTTTGACTTTTAAGTTCACTGATATATCATATGTATGTATCAGAGTGAAAAAAACGATAATGATTACATGCACAGTACAAAGTGAAAGACATTGAGGTTGTCTACCTTTACAAATTAGTGGTCTCGCAAAAAAAAACTTACAATGTAAATCTGTGTCTAGTACAAAGCAATGGCATTGACAATGTATTGAAATGTGCTGAAGTTTGGTGAAGCCCCTGTTTTTTAGCTTAGATACGCATTAAGCGTATAGTTAAATACAATTGATAGATAATCATGCTAAGATCTTAACAACTATCACATTTTCATTGTTTTTCCATGTCCTATGACGATGAGAGCATTCAAGCTTACAGATTGAATACTGAGAACATTTTTGACTTTTTAGTTCACTGATATATCCAACGTATGTATCAAAGTGAAGAAACGAAAGTGATTGCATGCACAGTACAAAGTGAAAGACATGTAGCTTGTCTACCATTACAAGTTAGTGGTTCTTGCGAAAACTTGAATATAGTACAAAGTTATAGCATTGACATTATATTGCCATGTGCTGTAGTTTTATGCCGCGATTTTTCAGAATAAAATAAGCAACAAGGGTGTTATTAGAATAAAATTGATAGATTATTATGTTAAGTTCTTAACAGCAATTGCATTTTCCAGTTTGTTTCCGTGTCCTAAGACGCTGAGAGTCTTTAAGTGTACAGATGGAATAATCAAAGCATTGACCCTCTATCTCATTTACATAAGTTACAATCGTATAGAGTTGTTCAGCGGTAAAGATTGTGAATTTTGTATCAAAACAACAGAAAACTAAATCAAATAGAGAGACAAAACAGCAACTTAGAGTGCCTTTTCTGCCGCTAACAGTAGTGACTCCGTTTATTTAGTTGGGTGAAGGCACCGTGACGAATTGCCAACTTTCACAACTCAAAAACGGATGTTTTAATAGCTTATAATTATACGTCACATGAGGGATCGTACAAGGTATCTGCCAGCATATTAGAAAGTAAAGAAGTATGCATTGTAAGTAACATAGAAGAAAAAATATGATGACGCGCATTGAAAAGAGAAACCAATAATTAGGACGAGCTGTTTTTGACTTTTTTAGTCCACTGATATATCCAACGTATGCATCAAAGTGAAGAAACGAAAGTGATTACATGCACAGTACAAAGTGACAGACATGTAGCTTGTCTATCTTTACAAATTAGCGGTTCTTGCCAAAACACCATCCTTACAATGTAAACTTGCATAGTACAAAGTGATGGCATTGACATTATAAAATTGATAGATTATTATGTTAAGCTCTGAACAGCCATCGCATTTTTTAGTGGGTTCCTTGTCCTATGACGCTGAGAGTCTTTAAGTGTACAGATGGAATAATCAAAACATTGACCCTCTATCTCATTTACCTAAGTTACAATCGTATAGAGTTTTCCAATGGTCACTCTATCTCATTTACCTAAGTTACAATCGTATAGAGTTGTTCAGCGGTAAAAATTGTGAATTTTTTATCAAAACAACAGAAAACTACATCAAATATAGAAAAAACAGCAACTTAGTGTGTTTTCTGCCCCTGACAGTAGTGACTCCGTTTATTTCGTTGGGTGAAGGCACCGTGACGAATTGCCAACTTTCACAACTCAAAAACGGATGTTTTAATAGGCCTGTCTCTTATTTGCCCTATTTATCTAAGCTGATTGAAAAGGCAGCCTTGCTTCAAATTAATTCATATTTATGTAATATCAATTTATATGCTAAGTCTCAGTCGGCTTATCGCGAGGCTCATAGTACAGGGACTGCATTGGTGCGTGTGCAGAATGATGTGGTGCGTGCTCTAGACAGACGTGATGACGTAATTTTAATTCTTCTTGACCTGTCTGCTGCCTTCGATACCATCGACCACAATATCTCAATACATAGGCTACGCTGTAGGTTTAGAATTGATGGTACTGTGCTTGAGTGGATTAAATCTTACTTGAAGGATAGAACAATGAGAGTTTATGTTGGGTTGGCGGTATCGGAGGCACAGCTGGTTGAATGTGGTGTCCCCCAGGATTCAGTCTTAGGACCGATACTGTTTAGTTTATATGTAGCACCCCTTAAGGATATTATTGTCAGGCATGGCTTAGATTCTATGTTTTATGCTGACGACTCTTAACTGTATATAACTTGCTCCCGTGACTTTGTTCCAATCACTGAAATTGAGGGTTGTATTAGTGATGTTCGTCAGTGGATGGGTGACAACAAGTTAGCACTTAATGAAGGTAAAACTGAAGTAATTCATTTTTCTTCAAGGTTTGCTGATGGGGCCGGTCACGTGAGAGTAATTTACAGGTGGGAGAAGTCAGCGTTCACTCGTCACCTGTAGTTCGTAACCTTGGTATTATGCTTGATGCATCAGCATCTATGTCATTTCATGTAACCAGTCGTTGCAAATCAGCATCATTTGCATTGTGGAAAATTGGTAAAATTCGTAATTTTCTTGATCGGAGTTCAACTGAAAAATTGGTACATGCTTTCATCACATCTATACTTGACTATTGTAACAGTTTATTGTATGGTCTCCCTAGTCATCAATTGAAAAAAACTTCAACTACTTCAGAACTCTGCGGCACGGCTTGTCACTAGAACCAAAAAGACAGAACACATTACGCCAATACTGTCTCGTTTACACTGGCTTCCTGTATATAAGAGGACAGAATTCAAAATTCTATGTTTGACATATAAAGTTGTTCATGGTATGGCACCTGTCTATTTAATGGATTTACTTAATATCCGCACTCCTGGCCGTTTGCTGCGTTCAACTACTGAGGGGGTAATAACTTTGCATCAACCGATCTGTAACACAGTATACTATTGCGAGCGATCTTTTGCTGTCTGTGCCCACGATTGTGGAACAAACTGCCTTTTGTGGTCAGAAGGTCTCCTAATTTTAATGTTTTTAAGTCAAATCTCAAGACCTATCTTTTTGAGAATGACATTGTGTAATTTTTAATGAGCGACTGTCTTTTCATTTTATTTAATTGTGACTCTCAGTTTTGTTTTTGTTTTTACTCTTGTAATTTTTATTCAATTGTGATTTTCACTTTTTAACTCTTGTAATTTTCGTTTTTGATTTTGTTTTGTGAGGCGCCTTGAGATGTTTCATTCATGGAAGGTGTTTTTGAAGTAATAAATATTATTATTATTATTATTATTATTATTATTATTATTATTATTATTATTATTATTATTATTATTACAAGTTTAGGGGCTATAAGTATTATATAGAAATGTAATAACACTAGTTCATTGAAGCTCTGGGAATTCTGAAAAAGAGGTGTTGTTTATTTTAATTTTGTCAAAAGGGGTGACTTCTAATTGTTGTACGTGCAGCGCAGAATTATACATAATACTGTACAGAGAGAGGGATATCATTAGGCCAAGGAGTAATTAAATGCTTGTCGGAAAAGTGACACTAAACAGTTTAAAGCGATACCCAGCAGGCTCAGACTCTTAACTTGTGTGCGAACTTTATGGATACACATTCAATCGGAAGCCACAGAACAGCGCCACAAACGGCAAAAATTAGAGAGGCACCTTTTTCATCATATAGGCAGAAATCAATGTATTATTGCCTTATTTGTATTGTACGGTGATTGTTTTAACAGCACAATGGCAAATTAACTGTAATGTTATCACAAATTACTTCAAACCATAACATAAATGATCAAAACAGGCACGTGCATATAGAATAAAATATTTTTTTTTATTTCTTGAAGTGACAAGACTCAAATAAATTACATGTACCGGTAACAAAGTTTCGGGCAAACATCTTTTACAAACTCTCTGAATATCAAAAGTAACTTATCCCACAAAGTTGCATTTTAAAAAAGGGACAAATAAAGAGCTTAACAAAAAATATTGGAAACGAAAAGGAAAGGTACACAGAAACTGAAAAAATACAAATTGAAATGATCAAATACCTTTATTTTAAATACAATCTGAAAAATACAAACAAAATTAAAAAATGAGAAATACTTGAAATCACATCGACACCTTGCAACTTCCAGGGTCGTTGTATTCTGTAAATAGATAAGCAAAACAAGGTTATTTACATCTGTACTTGTTAGTATATATACTAAATCATAAAGCATTTAGAAGTATTTCATTCTTATTTTCATGCGAAAAATTTAAATTTTCCAATGATATTTCATTTAAGATAAAACTGAAGGAAATTTCATTTGAACATGTGAAAACATCCTAAAATGGTAAGTTTACATTTAATTCATCATTACATATACTGGACTCACCATAAAGATGACTTTTCAAGCATCAATTTTAAATTGAACAAGTCGTTGATGACACAGTCCCCACTTGTTCATTGGTACTTTAATTACAAGTCCTCAGAGAGGATAGAGTCCTCTTCATTAATTAGGTCTATGATAAAAATACTGTGATACAGATGGCGCTAAATGGCCAAGAATGAGTTCCACGGTGGTGAAAACATAAAACCAATGTAGGCCGCCATCCTAATTACAAAGGGTCATTAAATGAGTCAATTAGTAATGAATCAACATGATGTTGCCGAATATTTTTGCATACTATCCTAACACTAATAGATTATCACCGGTACCATATTTCATAATGTTTAGTGCAGTATTTACAAACTATGAGATCAACATCTGTAGTGAGTTTCATCAAATTTGACGCAGTATTTGTGGATATATAACTCTAATTAGGAAAGTTCATTAAATAAGCAATTACAAATTAATTAAAATGACACTGATAAATGCCTTTTTCATTGTTAAAGCAATGTAAGCTTAACATATGTACCAAGTTTCATGAAATCTGATGCAGTATTTCTCGACATATCAGTCTAATTATGAAACTTAGGTAATTGACATGATACTGCTACATGCCGTTCAACAAATCGATGTGCATATGTATGACATAGGTCAATGTCCTTATACCAACTTTGAATGATACTGGTGGAAAGATGTCTGAGTTATGGCTCTGTACATGAAAAGATCGTAACAAAATGGCCGCCATGCAGCCATATTTAATCTTGCTGTCTAAAAAATATATATGCATATGTATCACATAAGTCAATTTCCATGTACCAACTTTGAATAAAATTGGTTGAGACCTGCCAGAGTTATTGCTTTCGACATGAAAAAGACCCATAACAAAATGGCCGCCATGTGGTCATATTGGATCATATCGTGAAACAAATCGACATACATATGTATAACATGATTCAATGTCCTTGTAACAACTTTGAATAAAATCGGTTGAGATATGATTGAGTAATTGCGCTGTACATGAAAAAATTGTAACAAAATGGTGGCATGGCAGCCATATCGTGTTCATATGTATGACATAGGTCAAAGTCCTTGTACAAAGTTTGAATAAAATCCATTTAGACGGGCCTGAGTTATGGCTAAGGTCATGAAAAAATTGTAACAAAATGGCTGCCATGCTGCCATATTGGATCATATCATGAAACAAATTGGATGCATATGTATGACATAGGTCAATGTCCTTTACCGACTTTGAATAAAATCGGTTGAGATATGCCTGAGTTATGGCTCCGTACATGACAAAATTGTAATAAGATTGCCACATGGCAGCCATAGTGGATAATGTTGTGAAACAAATTGATGTGCATATGTATGATAAAGGTCAATGTCCTTGTACCAACTTTCAATAAAATCGGTTGAAACATGTCGGAGTTATGGCTCTGTACATAAGAAATTGTAATAAAATGGCCGCACGGCGGCCTTATTTGATCATATCACAGAAAAATCGACGTGCATATGTATGACATATCAAGTAATCCTTGTACCAAGTTTGAATGAAATCACTCCATGTATCTCTGAGATATCTGCGTGAACGGACGGATGCATGGACGGACAAACGCACACACTGACACACGCACGGACATGACCAAACCTAAAGTCCCCCGGGGCGGTATCTGTGGGGACTAAAAATACATGCATCAATTTAGTAAAAATATGATTCATAGAAAGAACCAGATTTCAATGTTTTTATTTACATATTGGTTTGTTATTGACTTAATTAATTTGTTCATTACATGTTTATTTTATCATGATTTATCTTTACTTTTATCACTATGGGCATCATTATTTCACGTTGCTTATTTGGTTCTGTATGAACCGCTTTGTGTTTTTGGCATTTTCACATGACTGGTATTGGTCATCACATTATGCTCCCTTACCATAAGTTCTTATTTCTTTAAACCATTATGGCCAGGTACTTTACTATACTGGTCCATTCCTTTCGTAATCTCATGATGGATACTCTCTCACCGTTCTGTGAGGAAACCAAAGCCAAACCCTGTTTTCAATCTGAGGGATGACTTGATCTTCTAACATATGCATTTTGGGGGATACACTTTCATTAGGAAAGTGTTCTCTGTAATATGCCATTAAATGTGATATGTTTGAGCTGAGAATGCTAATATATTCATCTGACAATCAATTGCTTGTACTCTAAAGATTATGGCAGGCTGCAAATTTTGAAAATATTGGTTTATACAGACCACAAATGTGTGCAGCCTGTTCATTCAGCTATGGGCATATTCTTGCAGTGGTCCTGATGACGCTGTTGCACAACGTTTGAATGTTTTCTTCCTGAAACACAAAAAATAAAAAAAGGATATGATAACTTTCTTTCAAAGAAGCAAACAGAGTTGTATCACTGAAAGTAGGTCAAAATAATGTAGACGAAATACATCTTCTGTAGTTTATATATAACACACAATAAATCTGACACTGAAAGCTTGAAAATCATGACAAGCAGAATACTGAACCTTTTAATGACTTTAGCAACAAAACAGTGTACAGTTGTAAAACACATACTTTACAGCACTTGTTCACATGATTTCCGATGAATGCCTGCCCATGGTAAGAATGACGTCCAACACCAAATGACTGCAGAGCTTGGTCAACACCGCAGACTACAAAACCACATTGTTTTGGCAGTTTCGCTTTTACGTCTGTAGCTTCAGATATCTACGAAAGCAAAGATAAACACTGTGTTGTCTGGAAAGTATTGACTGCACTACAAATGTGCACAAGCTAAAATTCTGAAAATGCAGCATAGACATGACTGTGCACTTGAGATTTACAATGTTATTGCTTATCATCACAAAAATGATCTTACTTCTGGTATCAATATGCCATTTTCAAAGATGAAGGAGACCCTCTGAGATCTCAGGTTGCTAGACAGGTTATCTGTGGGTATTCTCACATGATACAGGAAATTAAACACCATGCTAAACAAACATTACATGTTTATTTAACATGGCTACTATTCAAGTTTGATAAAAAGTTTGACTTGGATAGCGACTCACTGCCACTGAAATTAATTGTGTTTCACAAGATTTCAAAATTATCACAAAATCATTTATTTTTCTTTTGTTAATGTACGGTAGTATGGTCTTCTATTCGTAAATACTAACCTTCCTGTCAGCTTCTTCACTGAGTTCCTGCACTTTCTCCTAGGCTTTTTTAACTTTGCCCAAGGTCATTAGTGGCGGTCTGCCATCATCTTCACTGTTGTCGTCATCATCATCATCATCATCGTCACAGTCATCATCAGCAAGGAGAGCCTTTTCAACACTATCAGCCAAGGTCTTAGCTTCTTCTTGGAGTTCTTTCGCTTCACACTGTAATGTCTCAACTTGTTTCAACATGGCCACATATGTGTCAAATCCAGCAGGCTTCAGCACGGGTTCATCAATGTCATCATCTCTCTTGAGTCGTGATGATCTTGATATCCAGTACTGCACAGCTAGCTTCCATCATGGTGAAAAACTTTTAACAGGACTGATGTGCAACCCTGGGACTGCAACCTGTGATAAAATATAAGGGTTAGCACATGTATCTTTTACTTTTAATGTATGACAATATCTTGTAACATTCATACCTACCTATTTATGAAGAAAACACTACATACAAATGTACAACAACTAGATTGATCACAAATGCTGACATATGTGCTGGCTTCATTGTCAACTTGTTTTCGCATATAGCTTCACTAATAAACTTCTATTTGTGCACACCGTTATGGACATAGTGGCATGCATACATGTAGATAGGTCACAGTGTGGTCTGTTGAACTGTTCAGAGAAAGGTAAGGTGAACTGATTGAAACAGAACAGAGCTATATGTTTAGTTGGTCAATGGAAGCAAACAACATAGTGGATTGAATTGATTAGTACATACTCTGTGCAGTGGTACATTGAAAAGTGGCTTTCTGACACTATTGTAGTGCTGCATGGCATGCCTTAGGTTTCCACCAGTTGAAAGAAATTCACTGTGACATTTTCTGATATCATCAAGGGTTCTCTTCTTCGTTGATGAAAATGGTTGTTCCTCCTTCGGCAACTGTGCTTGTTCCTTGCTGATCACACAGCATACGCAAAAATATTTCCCTAAAATATTTCAATGTGAGGAAGACAAGGAACAAAAACTGACATAATTACTTAAAAACCTTAGTGGGTATAGACATGACTGGTGTTCATGAAGTCGATTTGATGTGCATGTGTGAACTCTTGGAGAGGATGTACCTGTAATATGCAAACTTATCAATTTAAATATTTATTTCAAAGAAATTCATGGTTACTACATTTTGCATTGCCAGTATACATATTAATACTATGTGTAAGAATTAAATTGAGAAATAAACAAGAATTTCTACAGAGGAAAACAATCATTTGTCAATAGCTTGCAAATTTTTATCAAGATCTGACCCACTGTGTACCCCTTTCTTTAAATTTATCTGACTAATCAATGTACGCTGTGAATGTCTTAAGTCAACGAAAAACTACAGCAAATTATCATAATTGTGTTCTTCAGCATATCATACACAATGCATGCTGATTATTAACAGACGCACATATTGCAAACTGATAGGTCAAGGACGTACACATATAAATCATAGGTAAAACTGAAGTGTACACAATAAATTGCCTGTCCTGTCAGTGCCTCAACTTTTCTTATGTATAAATCATAGCATGCAAGTATACATTACATACCATTTGGTCCAGACATTCCATAACTCTTGGCCAGATACTCATAATCTCCCATCATCCGTGCTAATAGTGTCTTGTCCCTGAAATAAATCAAAGTGGAATGTAAGACAATTGTCCACACCATTCTAAATTAATGCCCATGTTCTACACATCAATGCATTTTGTACATGCAAGAAAACAACTTCGCCTTTTGTACTATTTAATGTAGGTATCATATTTATGTTGCATAAGTTTGGTCAGATTTGCACATTGTTTTTCAGATTTTGGATCAGCAGTATAATGCATGTATTAAACTTGGATAACCAATATTTATGTATCTTAAGTTCCAAATATTGTACCAAAATAGATATACGGTACAATCTGTTCATTGTTCAGTAAAACACAGTATGCATGTTTAGACTTACTTCCATTTGTGCCATCCAGTTTGTCTACCTGACCTCTGTTAACAGTTAAAGCTATTTCTAAATTGTAATAGGAATCAGGTGCTGCAAATGTACTCCAAATCACTGTATTATCTGCTACATTTGGATTACTGATGTTAGCAACTTGGTAAACCATTCTCATGGTTCCCTGACCCTTGTCCCCACATAACTTTAAATTTCACCGGCAGGTATTGTACCATGCCAGGTAAGTTTGCTAGACCTGAAGACAAATATGAACAAGATGCAAAAACAACAGCAACACATATATTCAGTAATATGTGATAACAAGATTACTTATCCACAGTCTTTCTGTACATGATCATAATAGAGTTTGCACACAATCCCAAAAGTCTGACTGCAAGCCTGCTGTCCCAATATTAATACTCATGTGCTTATATAAGAGCATATAAGAGCAATCTAGAACTTTTATTGACATGCTAATTACTGTTCTAAAATTCTCTCTCTTACACAACTAATTAAATTTCCAGAAAATTCTAAACATGACTAATTAAATTCATGGTTGTGAGGTCAAGAAGGACAGTGACCTTGATGAGTGTGGGGGAAAATGACCTGCATAACATACCTCACTTCCAATATTCACATGCCATGCCTTGAAGTAACACCGTAATTTCCTCTTGGCAGCCCATGTTGTTCCCATAGCAACTTTCAAGTGAAGGCCAGCACCTGGAGGTATGTCAGGAGTGAGTCCCAAGATCTGGAGGATTTTCCTTCTTGTCCTTTTGATGGTGTCTCACCTCCTCTCACTCAGCTGCAGCATCGCATCACCACCACTGACAATGTCTCTCCTCTGACTTAACTGCAACACCCTCTGACGTCTTGTCCTAGTGCTAGCTTCTGAGGTTGATATTAAACACAATGGCTGAAAAAAATCACACCAAAAATTGAAAAACCAAATTTATCTTTCAAAAGTATATGTGGGTGATAAATTCATGAAATTGGACTAGCTCATTACTTGATGAAATTAATTTGTTGAACCACTACCACTAGGTCACACATGTACTACAAAACCAAATAAATGTTATTACAAATACAAATTTACAAATTATCATATTACACGATAGCTTTATCAGAAGAATTTACTCCAAAATCTAACTGTATATTGATATGTGGGTATAGATCAGCAAGAGTAATGCTGGTAAAAAACTCACCTGGCCATTGGTTTTAACCTTTATCAAACTATCATAACTTCTGTTTGCTTCTATTTTTTTCTTGACAAGTGTTGTTAACATTTCTTCATACTGTAGCAGCATATGCACCGCTGATACATTCTGCAACACAATTTCTGCGGCCTTCACTGCACATATATTGTTCTGCCTATCCCTTGATGTTTCATCATTTGATGTTGCGGTATTGATTGTGTCAGGAATGGGGACTGGAGTAGGGTGGCTTCTGAAGGGAAATGGGGGCTCACTGACGAGTAGCAGTGGTCTCCAGCAATGGACTGGTAAACACACCGTTCCGTGTTGTGTTGCAGATCTTGCAGTGGCACAACTGACTTAACACCGACATTCCCATAATCACATGTGACTGTGGCATTTGATAGCATGTTTGAAAAAGCAATGGGGGGACTTACAATAGATTCACACATACTGTAATAGAGAGACGGCACACAGGACAGGATGAAGAAACTTGCAACCACTGACACAAACATTCAGCACAAAACACATGTGGTCCATCACTCAAAAGTTGTATTGGTCCATCTATTATGTCTTTGCAAATGGGACACTTCATTTCTTCAATGAGATCATCGAACCTCTGTCTCTGCAAGGGAATGAATCTTCTCATCTTTTTTCCTGCCCTCTCTTTTACAGCTGCTGCTAGATTTGTACTGCCATGAGTTTCACTCTGTAGTTTCCCCGTCTCTCCTGTCTCCCTGCCAGTGATACCAGAAATGTCACTGCCTTGGTATTGACTTGGTCTGCCTCTGTTTTTACTATCTTTCTTTTCTTTCCTGCCTTACACAATGCATCACACACCGCACATCTCCGTACTCTACAGTGTCTAGACCATTTCACTACGTGTGTCCCTGGCCGATAGGTTTTGTTATTGCTTTCTGCCTGCTGCCATGAAGCAATGACTCTCTTACAGAGACAACAAAAATTGGACGGGTGAACGTCAGAATGTCTTCACTAAAACTGTACTCTGAAACAATTCTTTAACTCCACGATAAAATTGGAGCATGGATAACTTGTGCCATTTATTTTCCGTGCACAAATACGACATCGGTTTTTTAGCACACGAGCATGAAATTCGAATGACATTTTCACAGTCTAGGCCAACAGACGATTGAAAAAGTTATCAGAAAATATGCCATTGTGTAAACAAACCTGTTACCAGGGAGACATGCGTGATGGTCCGAAAATCTATGCTCAACTGCAACGCACATATGGACGTAAATAAAAAACCCACACGCATAAAAAATAACCCATGACAAATCAAGCCATAAAATGTACAGATTAAATCACTGCAGACACGGTTAAATCGGTTTCAATCTTGTGAAAATTGATTTACTTAAAATCTGAACCTCGTAAATTACACAACATATTAATGAAAATACTTACAGACCGCCATGCTTTATGTTATCAAGTTGTCCGTGCTAAGAAACTTCTCCTGCAAATATCGCGAGGTCAAAGGTAAACTAGCGATACACATCCAGCTATGCTGAGTATGCCACCTTGTTAATTGAGAACAGCTTTCACTATCACATTTGAATGCATTTTTTAAATGTTTATGGGTCAGAATTCGAGGATCAACACGCGCACGGCGAGCGATCGTCTCGGTATGCACACAATACGATTGCCGCCATCACTGAGAGTGCGTTCGGCTGTTCGTTATTGTTTGCTCAACCTAAGTTGCCAGGTCGGCCGCGCCGGAAGCAAAACACAGGTGACATAGTCTGCCAGTATGAGCATGCGCAATTGAGCCTGCGAGCTCGAGAATGTGTATAGTACCGTAGAACTGTCTTGTGCTATCATGTCATTGAGCTATAAAATGTGTGCATGTTGACAGAAACTGGAATTACTGCAGAGAATGCTTTCCAGGACATCACATGTAAGTCTCTAAGGTACCAAGGAGGACGTTTAGGAAATCCTTTTAGAAAGTTCACGCCGCCTGTGGCCATTTTGTGGAGTATTAGCTTATACCGTAAAATACGTACCTGCACTGGCTGCAGCGTATACAGCATTTCTACTGTACAGTGCACATATTGCCAGATAATAGGCGATGGAATTTTGCGTTTCACGTCGTTCAATCATTCAGATGGAAATACCGCCCTTCTCAAAACTTTGGTTAAAAAAGGTGACAGGTTTGGAATGCTAACTCTTGTATATCAAGAATGACGTACTTTAATGAGAAGACATTTGTATTCGAGCACGGCTACAGTTTTTGTTTCGAAAACTCTCATCATGGACCGTGGTTGTATTCAACAATCGAGAGGGTTAGGTGAGTCGAACTTTTTCCTATGTCCATGTAGCACTTGTGCAAAAATAACCGAATCCACAGGCCTTTGGCGAATCAATAAATGCGTTTTTCACCAAGCTGAAAGGTTGAAAGATCCGTCCGTCACTTTGGGACGAGGTAGATTAATGCAGTCAAACCCAGCTGGGCACATAATGTGACTTTGTGCTGGAAATTACGAAGACGACCGGCCGTGCGGTGGAACTTTGCAACAAACTTTAAATATCTGAACTGACTACTTGAATGACAGGCACAGGAAACGATGGCCAATAAAATGCATTCTCGTTGCATTTTCATAATGTATCAATCACAATGACACAGAAATTATGCCTCCTCCAGCAGAAGGGCCGTGGCCAATTTTTAGCCCTGCGACAGTATGTCTCAGTGCTGAAAAGGCCATGTTGTTGCCAGGTTTTCATTGCGACTTTTAAAATTTGCATACAACTCTGAGAGTGAAACGGGTAGTTGATAGGTCACAAAACTTTTGAGTCCCACTGTCGTCCATTATACCTGTTTCCTTGGGTATTAAAGGCGTGCAAGTATACACATCAAAGACTAGAAAATTCACTTCATGGGCAGAATCTCGTAAAATAGCCTTTTTTGTCTGGTTAACGAAAAAGATACCCCTGATCTAAAATATGCATGGTTTTAAATACAAAAAACCTGTGGTTACCTAAATGGTTACCATGGCAACATGAAACACAAATGAACATGGAGTTCATGCTGTGTTAAATACACTTAGGAGAGCATTCGCATAGTAGCTGGGATTACTTTTAATGGAATTTAGAAAACTTTGAAATATTAAAACGCAAATATGTTACTATGGAAACACAGGGCAGTAAAAATTGATATCATGTTTTGTCTTTCTAACCCAAAATAACCTTGATATAATATTTCTGTTGATTACTGGATTTTTACACTGGATATTTGGTCTTTCTAACCCAAAATATCCCTTTGCTATAACATATTCTGTTGGTTACTGGATTTTAGGTGGAATCTTTGAAAAACTGGTAATTTTTATTCCTGAATGGTTACCATGGAAACATCTCACATTAAAATGAGTGTGATTGTTTTGATGTGCTAACAAGAAAATCCCTTATTATGATTTTTTTTCATCAATCAATAGTTCTTTAATAGGAATTAGTGAAAGAGTAACATTTTCAATCCCAGAAGAGTTACCATGGCAACTCGAAACATTAAGATAAGTCTGGTTTTTGTCTTCTCTGACCCGAACTCCCCCACTAGGTAATTTTCATATCAATCAAAGTAACTTTTCATGGGATATTAGCAAAACTGAAATTTTCAACCCCTAAAATGGTTACCATGGAAACATGGGGCAGTGGTATCGATATCATATTTGGTCTTTTCGACCCAATATACCCTTATGGTGAAATTTTCACGGAAATTGAACCTATTATTGTTCGCGTTATTATTTCTATATAATACTTATATTAATTATTATTATTATTAATAGCTTATAATTATACGTCACATGATGGATCGTATAAGGTATCTGCCCGCATATTAGAAAGTAAAGAAGTATGTATTGTAAGTAACAAAGAAGAAAAAATAAGACGATGCGCATCGAAAAGACAAATAAATAATTAGGACGAGCTGTTTTTGACTTTTTAGTTCACTGATATATCTAACGTATGTGTCAAAGTGAAGAAACGAAAGTGATTGCATGCACAGTTCAAAGTGAAAGACATGTAGCTTGTCTACCTTTACAAATTAGTGGTTCTTGCGAAAACACAATCCTTACAATGTAAACTCGAATATAGTACAAAGTGATAGCATTGACATTATATTGCCAGGTGCTGGAGTTTATTACCGAGATTTTTCAGAATAAAATAAGCAACAAGGGTGTAGTTAGAATAAAATTGATAGATGATTATGTTAAGCTCTTAACAGCAATTGCATTTTCTAGTATGTTTCTGTGTCCAATGACGCTGAGAGTCTTTAAGTGTACAGATGGAATAATCAAAACATTGACCCTCTATATCATTTACCTAAGTTACAATCGTATAGAGCTGTTCAGCGGTAAAGATTGTGAATTTTTTATCAAAACAACAGAAAACGAAATCAAATAGACAAACAAAACAGCAACTTAATGCGTTTTCTGCCGCTGACCGTAGTGACTCCGTTTATTTAGTTGAGTGAAGGCACCGTGACGAATTGCCAACTTTCACAACTTAAATACGGATGTTTTAATAGCTTATAATTAAACGTCACATACGTCACAAGGTATCTGCCCGGATATTAGAAAGTATAGAAGTATGCATTGTAAGTAACAAAGAAGTAAAAATAGGATGGCATGCATCGGAAAGAGAAATCAAAAATCAATTATCAGGAAGAGCTGTTTTTGACTTTTTTAGTTCACTGATATATGTAACGAATGTATCAAAGTAAAGACAAGAAAGTGATTACGTTCACAGTACATAGTGAAAGACATGTAGGTTAATATTACTTGCGAAAACACAATCCTAACGATGTAAACTTGCATATAGTACAAAGTGAAGGCATTGACATTATATTGCCATGTGCTGAAGTTTGATGAAACGATTTTTCAGCATAAAAAACTCAACAAGTTAGAATACAGTTGATAGATTATCATGTTAAACTCTTAACAACCATCGCATTTTTCAGTGTGTTTCCGTGTCTAATGAAGATGAAAGTATTCAAGGGTACAGATGGAATTATAAGAACATTGACCCTTTATCTCATTTATCTAAGTTACAATCGTATAGAATTGTTCAACGATCAAGATTGTGTAGTATCTACCAAAAGAAGAGACAACTAAATAAAGTCGACAAACAAAACCGCTGCCGCTGACATGAGGTGTGTGAGTCTGTATATTGAGTAGAGTGAAAGTACTGGGACAAAATGCCAACTTTGACAACTCAAACACGGAAGTTTTATTAGCTTTTACTCCACAGGGTCAATCTTACAAAGTATCTGTATGCATATTTAAAATTAGAAAAATATTCATGGTAAGTAACTAAATAAAAAAATAAGACATGACACGTGTTGGAAAGAGAAATCAGAAATCAATAATACAGGACGAGCTTTTTTGACTTTTTAGTTCACTGATATATCATATGTATGTATCAAAGTGAAGGCACGAAAGTGATTAGACGCACAGTACAAAGTGAAAGACATGTAGGTTGTCTACCTCTACCAATTAGTTGTTCTTGTAAAAACACAATCCTTACAACGTAAACTTGTATATAGTACAAAGCAATGTCATTGACATTGTATTGCGATGAGCTGAAGTTTTGTGCAGCGATTGTACTCGCTGGTTGAGAAAGTGCTCGATGCGGTAATTTCACAGAGCGATTTGTACTTCAGGGTTGACTGGAGTGACAAGGTAACTGAGATATAGTTAAAATTCAATTAAAATGTTAAACTCTCAACAACTATCGCATTTTCAGTGTTTTCTGTGTCCTATGACGATGAGAGTATTCAAGCAAACAGATGGTATAATCAGAGCATTGACCCTCTAACTCATTTACATACATGTAAGTTACAATCGTATAGAGTTATTTAGCAATAAAGATTGTGTATTATTTACCAAAACAAAAGAAAGCAAAATCAAATCGACAAACAAGAAAGCAACTTAGTGCGTTTTTGCGGCTGACATGAGTTTAGGTAGTTCAGTAAGTTAAAGTAAAGTGAAGGCACCGTGACATATTGCTAAAGTTGACAATTTAAAAAAGGAAGATTTTGAAACTTTTTATTCTACATATTGAATCTTACAAAGTACCTGAAGGCATATAGCAAAATAAATAAGTATGCATGGTAAGTAATAAACAAGGACAAAAATGAGACGACACATGTCGAAAATCAAAAGTCAATGACACAAGACGAGCTGTCTTTGACTTTTTTGTTCATTGATATATTCAACATTTGTATCAAAGTGAAGGCATAAAAGTGATTACACGCACAGTACAAAGTGAAAGACATTTAAGTTTTCTAGTTTTACAAACTAGGGGTTCTTGCAAAAACACAATCCTTACAATGAAAACTTGTATAGTACAAAGAGATGGCATTGCCATTTTGGTTTCACTGCTCACGGTTCAGTGATTGCGATATGACTGACATGAGAAGTATTATTTCGAAATGTAAAAGCCATGGCCCAGTTTTTGCGACAGAATACTTCCAATTAAAGGACTTTTTATAGAAAACAGTTTGTGTTTTTTCTGCTTGAACACCTTAGAATCCCACACGCTCGAATGCCAAATAAATAATTTACTAAATGTCTACCTTAGTGCTTGGTGATTCTTGCAAAACACATCTCACAATGTCAACCTGCACATACTACAAAGCGATGATGTTGATATTTGTATCGTCATGTACTGAGACCTAGAAAAGAGTGTGTTTCCGCTTAACCCAACCTACCCTTACCGACACCCCCGACAAGAAATTTCTTCGCCCCTCGAAAGGACTTTATGTGATTTTACGGTTTAAAAGGTAAATAATTTAAAAACAGATAAGAACAGTATATATATATATATATATATATATATATATATATATATATATATATATATATATATATATATATATATATACTCCTCGTGACAAGAACGTGATATTTATCTAGTCTCTTAGAGTGCAGAGATCGCGAAACCATTACGACATATGTACCCGGATATGCCTACCCGCAATTCAGAGCGCAAACGATAGCATGCTTTTCACTTTATCGCGTTACACATTCCTTGACAGTGTGTGTGAAGTGTCTGAGTATGAGTACCAGCAGTATAGCCATGTCTCGCGGTCGACGAAAACGTTATCGCTGTCTAACCCCAGATAATGAAGCGGCAAGACACGTCCACGAGGAGGATCAGGATGGCTTTTACAAAAGAATTGTACTTTGGAAAGGTAATGTCATGTCGTATATTAGTTTCCTGGTGCATAATCCAGCAATATGTACGTCATGAGCAAGTACTCTGGGACTTAAGTATTTTAGTTTTTCTAGACTTTGTAGCCCACTGCTTTAATTCCCTAATGATCTGTTGATCTGTTTGAAACTTCGAAAGGGAATATCATGGGTGTTATTTCTTTCTGCCGCTGCCGCTGCCACACAAAATGTCTAGGTAAGTCGTAGTCTACGGAACTGCAACATGAATGAATCGAATGAATATCGTAAAATATACCCTTCTATATCCGATGTTTGAGTCGATATCTAACCAAAACAATTAGGAAAGGAAAAGAAAGTGTTTGTAACTGGTAATTTGGAACAAACAGTGCCTATTTCCCTGTGCTCGCACGATATTTACACTAACAAAGTTCGCGCCCGTATGTTTGCGCGCGTATTCAGTTGTCGCCATTCTGGTTTTCATCACCGCAAGACAACGACAATTAGTGTTCACTTTGGAATTGATGAAGAGCCCTGTGTCCCTAGCATATGCAGCTATCATTAAAAATTTACATATTCAAAAATCAAAATCTCACGACATATACACACATACCAGTACATTCATGTACCTACATACAAACATAAATATAGGTACAATTAAATATTTCATAGTGCATACATTCTTGTACTTGCTTGTACATTCAATAATTCAAGCTTATATGAACTGCAGTATGCGAGTTGCCAAAGATTTTGATAATATTTTCAGATTTCCTGATAGAAAGTAAACCTAAATTCATAAACTTTGTTCTTATAGATTATGTTGAGTCTCAAGAGTGTGATTCTGATACTGATGACCCAGACATTGTCAAGCCAGGTAAGATATCACTGTATGACATTGAAGTTCAAAACCAAATTTTTTGGAGTTTTGTTCTCAAGAAACAATCACGAGAGTTTTAATACAGCATGTCTTTGGGTTGATGCTCAAAAAAAGAACTGATGAAGATAAATGTTAAGTGAAATGAGTGTATTTGCAGCATCTTCTTGTTGGCCCTGGCATTCCAAGTTTATCACTAGACATGCTGCCGCTAGTTTGCAGAAGTTTTTAGTACAGTGTCATACATATGGGTATGTCTCAACTGATTATAAACTCCTTTGTGAAATGTATACCACATGGACTTCATAGAATCAGTCAGTGTTCATCTCCTATGTATCAATGTAATGTGTTTGCATGGATGTTTGACATTAATTTTTAAAACACACTTTCCTGAAGAAGACTCAAATTTCACATATGTCCTCCATTTCCATGAATTTCAACATGACTTAAATTAGAAAGAATAAAATTCAAGCCCATTTATGAGCAATATGTCATATATACCACACAATTTTTAGCATTGATGTTTTCGGTCCTTGGTTTTCACATAATGTCAAATCTTCCACTGTCTAAATCTGCAAACTGCAGGGCCTGTCTATCGCGCTGTATATATTAGGTATGCCTTGAAATGAATTCAATACTTTTGCACATCTGACAATACATCAGAAGCCACCATTTTGACTAAAAAATGACAAGAGTTTTCAGTGATTGGAGAGCGACATTCAATCCAACGCATGCCTTCTCCCCACCCCAGTGAACTCTTCTGTACAACCTAGTAAATATACCCTTATACCCTTGTCACATACCGGTAGGCATGACTGCATCACTACAGCTATTACAGTCACTCACTCAGCCTGAGTAATTTGTTTTGTGTCCAATCAAAATTGGGATTAGTAAGTGGGTATATGGTTCAAACCACACAGAAAATTGAACATACATGAGTTTGACATTTACTAGATTGTTTCCATGAAAGTACCTATTCAAGAATCAAAGCAGAAACATCCTTTTCACCTCCATAATGTACACTGTGATGTGACATTTTGCAAGCAGGTATTTCTGAACACATTTTACAAAATTTTGAAACAAAGATTTGTTGGCAGAAAAAGTTAAGCGGTACAGTAATATTCAGACACACAGCGTGTCTTTTCATGAAACCTCCAAAGAACCTATGCATGCATAGAGAAAAACAAAATAATGTAATTTCTTTGGCCATGCTATAAACACTGTCATTTTCTAGTACTGCTGATGATTGCCTCTTTCGTTGTAACTGTGTACTTTGTAATCACCTTTGAAATTCAAAAGATTAGCATCAGAAGGCAACTTTTGGCCATCTTAAAATATATGGTAAATGTTATTCTTTGGTAGAGGGAATCATCTTTCATGCCAATTCCCTGCATAAGTTGTATCACACTGATTTCAAGAGATTGTCAGCTTTTGGAGGGGATATTTCACCAGTTTTTGAATTTGCTAGAAAAGACATTTAAAAGTATCAGAATCATGATTCCTCCCCTTCCAGTTGTGTTCATAAATGCAGCCTTTGATGAAAGAGGTTTTGTTGGGGTTGACTTACTTGGTAATTGCTCATTTGCACAGTTAATGAGTTGCTGTAAATAGGCCATGTGTCTAATATTACTCAACCATGTTTGATATGATTTTGAAAGTACCCTGGACATACAGTAGTATTGTCACTAGCAAAAAAAGTTCGGTGTGCATGACTTGCTAAATACTTACTCATTTGCATACTATAAATCAAAAATTACACAACCGCATTTAATGTGACATAAATGGTCTTATAGAGTTCAAACATTTAAGTTCTGGTATTCAAAGCATGTAAAGTAATAGTTTATTAGTCCCCACAGACACGGGGGGGGGCTTATAGGTTTGGTCATGTCCGTGTGTCCGTGCGTCCGTCTGTTAACGCAGACATCTCAGAGATGCCTGGATTGATTTCATTCAGACTTGGTACAAGGATTACTTCATATTTCAATTTGTTGCATGATATGATCCAATATGGCTGCATGGTGGCCATTTTGTTACAATTTTTTCATGTACAGAGCCATAACTCAGCCATGTCTCAACTGATTTTATTCAAAGTTGGTACAAGGACATTGACCTAAGTCATGCATATTCATATTGATTTGTTGCGTGATACGTTTCAATATGGACGCCGTGTGGCCACTTTGTTATGATTTTTTTTATGTACGGAGCCATAACTCAGGCACATCTCAAACGATTTCATTCAAAGTTGGTACAAGGACATTGACTTAAATCATACATATGCACATCAATTTGTTTTACGATATGATCCAATATGGCCGCATGGTGGCCATTTTGTTACCATTTTTTAATATACGTAGCCATAATTCAGGCTCATCTCAACCAACTTTATTCAAAGTTGGTACAAGGACATTGATCTATATCATACATATGCACATCAATTTGTTTCACTATATGATCCAATATGGCCGCATGGCGGCCATTTTCAGGGCTCGAAATTAACTTTTTCCCCAGGCAGTCCACTTGGGCTACCATTTTCTGAAGTCGGTAGCTCAGTGGCAATGGCTGGTAGCCCATGCATATTTTAGTTTAGGGATTTTTTCAATAACGAGAGAAGAAAAAGCTATTTTAAAAGATTCTGCCCATGAAGTGGATTTGTTAGTTTAGGGATTTTTTCATTAACGAGAGAAGAAAAAGCTATTTTAAAAGATTCTGCCCATGAAGTGAATTTGTTAGTCATTTGATGTGAATACTTGCACACTTTTATTACCCAAAGGAAACCCGTATAATTGACGGCAGTGACACTAAAACGTTTGGTGACCTTTCATTGTATTGACAACCCATTTCATTTTCAGAGTTGAATGCCAATTTTGATAGTCGTCATGGCAATGGCCACCACCTCAGCAGGGCTAATACAGATCATGGGCTTTCTGTAGTAGGGAGGAGTTTGTGCTTGATACATTTTGATCAAAATGCAATGAGAAAACGTTTTCATTGGCCATCATTTTCTGTGTCTGTCAACCAAGTACATCAGTTGAGATATTGAAACTTTGTTGCAAAGTTTCATCGCAAGGTCGTCTTTGTCATTTATAAAACAAAGACATTGTCCTGCCTTACTGTGTTCAGCTGGGTTTGACTGCATTTAGCTCGTCCAAAAGTTAAAGACTGGACATGGCACGCCAAGTACTGACTGAATTTCATGTCAAAGGCTTTGGTAGTCCCTGTGGGCTACCATTTCATGGACTTTGGTAGCCCCAGGGTAAAGTTGGTAGTCTGTGGACGCTGGACCACCTCTAATTTTGAGCCCTGCATTTTGTTACAATTTTTCATGTCCTTCTCCATAACTCATACATGTATCATCGGATTTTATTCAATGTTGGTACAAGGACATTGACCTATGTCATAAATATGCATGTCAATTAGTTTCACAATCCGATGCAATATGGCTGCCTTTTGGCCATTTTGTTATGATTTTGTCATGTCCTGAGTCATAATTTGGATATGAATCACCTGATTTTTTACAAAGTTGGCACAAGGATATTGACCAATTATGTCATAAATATGTATGTCTATTGGTTTCACAGTCCAATGCAATATAATGGCTGCCTTGTGGCCATTTTTTACGATTCCTTCATGTACAGAGCTATAACTCAGACATATTTCCACTAGTATCATTCAAAGTTGACTCAAGGACATTGACCTATGTCGTACATATGCACATCAATTTGTTTAACGGCATGTAGTTGAAATTATTGAATTTTCGTAATTAGTCTGATATATCAAGAAATACTGCATCAAATTCCATGAAACTTGGTACAGATGTTAAGCTCACATTGCTTTAACAGTGAAAAAGACATTAATCAGTGTCAAGTTATTTTATTTGTAATTGCATATGTAATGAACTTTCCTAATTAGAGTGATGTATCCACAAATACTGCATTAAATGATGGAATTTGGTACAGATTTTGATCTCATAGTGTTGTAAATGTGTTGTACATACAAATCAATGACACTTAGTGGTATCATTTATATATATAAATTAATTGCTAGTTTTCATTTACATAATGATTTTTTGTTGTTAGGGTGATTGTCCAAAGTACTGCATCAAACTTTATGAAATTTGGTACTGGTGATAAGCTGTAAGTGTTAGGATAGGATGAAAAAATGTTTGTCAGTATCCTGTCGATTAAGTACTAATTGATTCATTTTAATGACCTTTTGTAATTAGTATGGCAGCTTACATTGGTTTTATGTTTTCACCACCATGGAACTCATATTTGGCCATTAAGCCCCATCTGTATCGCAGTATTTTTAATCACAGACCTAATTAATGAACAGGACTCTTTCCTCTCAGAGGACTTGCAATTAAAGTACCCATTAACAAGTGGGGACTGTGTCATTGTCAATGACTTGTTTGCATGTGCAATGACTTTGTTTGGTTAGACCATATTTCAAAAAAAAAGTTTACAAATTTTATATGACTTTGTTGGAAGTCAGATTGTAGTGTATTGTAACTGTGATAAATCAGTCAGGGATGGCTTGTGAAAGAATTGCTCATTTGCATATTGCATCCAGTCACAAGTCATGGTTGGCACATCAGTCAATGTTTGCAGGATGGGTTTGCAAGTATGAACACTTCTTCAGCTCTAGAACATTCAAAGGACCATTGCACAAGTGTTACCCTTGTCACTCTGGTGTATAAGTAGACAATAATAATGACAAAAAAAGAAAAAAATCAATCAGGCTGTGTCTCACCATACCACATAACAGGTCATTGCCTGATTTCTGTGAGGATGAAATTGAGGTTGGCCAGTGTGTTATGATCAAACCATTAGTGTTCATAATAGCATAAAAGTATTAAAGAATACCTCCATTTAGGGATACAGTGTTTACATTGTTATATGATATACAAATGCATAGCTTCTATCCTGGTGAATGACTACTTTTTTTAGTAAAAATGTATCAAGAAGCTTCACTGTGTATTTTGATAACAAAAACACTGGTAAAGGCACAAAGACGATATATGTTTGGCCATAGGTCAGATTTTTATGTCAAATATGATATTGCCAGGCGGGTTGTTGTCAACAGCGTCTTCCTGAGCTACACTTATGACAGTAATATATAATTAAGAGAGTCATATGTAATTATTGTGTATATGTATTTTTATATAGTACCCTCTGAGCATCACTCTGGTACATGTAGTGGCTGTGGTAGTTCTGCGAATGAGAAGAAAGAAGACTCCATTGGTAATGTGACCGGGAATGAGGAGCAGATGGAATGTATTGGTATTGATGGTACTGGGAATGAGAAGGAAGAATGTATTAGTGGTGATGGTACTGGGAATGAGAAGGAAAGATGTATTAGTGGTGACGGTACTGGGAATGAGAAGGAAGAATGTATTAGTTGTTTTATTTGGAATGAGGAGAGGAAACAAGAATTAGGTAGGAGTAGTCGAAAGAAAAAAAAAGAACCATGGACACCAAAAGAACTTAACATACTGAAATTGTTCTTCAAGGATTTTATTAAACTCAGACAGGCACCAGGTCAGAAGGAGTGTAAAGAATGCATACAGAAACACCCAGAGATACTTGGAAGGAGAGACTGGAAACTGATCAAATGGAAAGTTTGTTATCTCAGTAAGATGGAGGAAAAGAAGCAAAGAATTAAATAGAAAAAAAGAACTCCTTTGATATTGCCAGAAAAACTTTTCTTTGACCTATACATGGACATTTAAAGCAGACTGATATAGCTGGCATGCCATTACTTTATTCTATAGACGAACCTGAGTGCCTTTTCCCAAATTTAAGGTAAGAATTTGAATGAGAATACAACTGTCATTAATTGTTGTTGCACTGTATTTTAAGACCACTGCTCTTTCTCAGACACACTTGAACAGTTGCTGACTCTTTAAATTGATCACAATAGGATATACACGTCATTTTACATCCTTACATCTTTGTGAGCCTTCAATGTTTATGCAAGGTCTTCAACTGTAACACGGTTGGAACTAAGTTTGGACAATTGGATGATGAAGTAATGCCAGTTTAATCAGCAAATGTAAGCTCGTCTGCTTTTCTTTTTAAGATACACACTTGTTTTTATGAGTAATTGCAACATTCAGCTATAGGGCACCTAACACTTTTTAGAAATTTGAAAACATGCAGATCCAATTATCCCAAATTAGTTCCAATCGCATTCTGTCAATCCAATGTATGTGGCAAGGTGAATCTCTCACTGCTTGTTGGCAGTTCTCACTGGTCCTTGCAGGATTCTTTACTCATGTCAAGTCCTATGCCTTTACTGCTATGTTTAATGTGCTGTGATGTGCAACCATCATGCTCAGTGATAAGAGCATTGCATTACCAAAGGATAACTGAAGTGATTTAACAAGTAAACGGATAGCATTTCACGTGGAAAATTATAACATAATATTTAAGTTAGCCATATAACCTTAACAGAGGAATGAGTGTTTTCCCGTAAAAGCCAATGCAGGTCAGCATATTTCATGTGTTAGTTGTGTTGCTTTCACTAATGTGATGACCATGTAGCAAAGTAAACTGATAGCATTTCACGTTGAAAATTATTACATAATATTTAAGTTAGCCAAATAACCTTTACAGAGGAATGAATTTTTTCCAATGTAGCAAATGGAAAAAAAGTTAGGTGTGTTGCTTTCACTAATGTCCAATGTAGCAAATGGAAAAAAAGTTAGGTGTGTTGCTTTCACTAATGTGATGACCATGTAGCAAAGTAAACTGATAGCATTTCACGTTGAAAATTATTACATAATATTTAAGTTAGCCATATAACCTTAACAGAGGAATGAGTTTTTTCCCGTAAAAGACAATGCAGGTCAGCATATTTCATGTGTTAGTTGTGTTGCTTTCACTAATGTGATGACCATGTAGCAAAGTAAACTGATAGCATTTCACGTTGAAAATTATAACATAATATTTAAGTTAGCTATATAACCTTAACAGAGGAATGAGTTTTTTTCCAGTGAAAGCCAATGCAAGTCAGCATATTTCATGTGTTAGTTGTGTTGCTTTCACTAATGTGATGACCATGTAGCAAAGTAAACTGATAGCATTTCACGTTGAAAATTATTACATAATATTTAAGTTAGCCAAATAACCTTTACAGGGGAATGAGTTTTTTCCTATAAAAGCAACTGCAAGTCAGCATATTTCATGTGTTAGGTGTGTTGCTTTCACTAATGTGATGACCATGTAGCAAAGTAAACTGATAGCATTTGACGTTGAAAATTATTACATAATATTTAAGTTAGCCAAATAACCTTTACAGGGGAATGAGTGTTTTTTCCCATGTAGCAAATGGAATAAAAGTTAGGTGTGTTGCTTT
>LD350618.1:272-12385 GCA_001465055.1 Ptychodera flava
GAAGTGGTTCTTTCTGCCGTGAATCCCGTTGCCATGGTTGTGGTGGCTTTAATTCTGACAGAACAAGTCTCCCGTTGTCGTCCAATTCGCCAACTGACGAGAACAAACATTGAACATTATTGAACTCCAAAACATCAATGACATTGGATCGCTCACTTTCGGCCCACTTTCATAAAGGCGACAAAATTTATTAAAGCGAGAGAGCAGTTTGACCCAGGGTGCTGAAAAATCTAGTCTGGATAATAGGTCATATCTCTTGAGCGTATTCTCTCACAAGCACACACTAAGAAAAAAAGACATTTTAATAATTATAGTTCCAGGGCATTAATTTGTGTACCTTAAAACCTTAATACAGGTTTTAAAAAACAAAGAAACTTTGCGGTTTCATTGTGTCTGACTTATTCGCCGCTCAATCATGTACGCTGAAATGAAGAAATATATGCAGGCTATAAATGTCCATTGCCAAAACGCTGACAAAACTGACAATGGTGGCGCATGCATGAATGCAAACATACCAGTACATACATACATAGACATATAGATACACGTAGATGTACACACACTTAAGTGCGTGCATACGTAGATACATAGACACATACATGTTCCTGCATACGTACCTAATTCATCCTGCTTGAAGCTGTCAGGAGGGTTTACGTACTGCATGGTCTCACTATCCAGTTTCCACCCATGCTTGGTACAACGAACGACACTGAGCCAAATGGAAGAAATAAATTTCAAATTTGAAATATCAGTACGGAGGACATTTTTGAAGAGAAATGTTATTAAATGTTGCAGCACACGAAACCAGTGATTATCCTCTGTATCTGTTTGTGTTTGTTTCACTGATCCTTTGTCCGTCCTGTCTTTGTAAGTCTGTCTCATTTTGTCTGTCTGTCTATTTGTCTGTCTTTGTCTCTCTCCCTTTGTCTTTGTCTCTCTCTGACTCTCTGTCTCTGTCTGTCTATCACTCTCTCTCGTACACGAGTGGTAGATACTATTTCATTTTTCCCTACCTCGAGTCCAAGTCTTCTATATCCTTTATAAAAGTCCCGCCCTGATGTTTGCATCGATTTCGACAGACTCTAAAGACAGGCACCCCGTTGTCATCACCCTTGAAGACCACGAAGTTGTCACTCTCGGGCTTGTTGATCAAGTTAACGCCGGGCGCCAGCGAGTCAGTCTCCTCGACGCTGAGTCGAAGAACTGTCACAGTCGTCTGTTGCTTTTGCATGCTGATGTTATCGGGAAAGCCAGCGAAACACTGGAAGAGAGGAAAATTACAAAACCACATCACATTTGCAAAAATACCTATACATCTGACGGGCACTTGCCTAACAAACAGCGATTCTCTGTGTTGACGAAAGTTTAAAAGATAAGTGAGGAACTTATTATCAAGGAATGCAATTAGGGTTGTATGAGAGTCGGAAGTGAAGAGCAAAAACTTGTTCCTAAACTTTCCTCAATGACACTTTCAACCGTTCTTGAACTCAATCAGGAATAATAATTAGCGGTCACCGTACAAAGTTTGGTACAAGAGAAACACATTACAATAAATTTAGCGATTAAAAATAGCCGCCATCGCTGTGTTAACACTAGGGTAAATAATTTCTGCTTTTCCGGAAAATAACACGGTGACAGATGTTCTCACTCTAAAAGTGTATATCTACGCAAATTTATATGCAAATCGCCCGATTTTCTGTCATGGTTATTCTCCCGTTTTCAAACATTTCAAAAACATAACTGCGCTCTGGTTCAGTCTAATTCTATGAAAGTTTCACACAATCACTATGTTTAAGTACTGTACACGATACAAGAAAACAATGATTATCTTTGGCAAATGTTTTTACGTTTTGAATAAAAGTTATTTTAATTTTGTTTCTCATGACTTTAATCGGTTTTTTGAATATCAGTCAATGAAAGAATGAAAGTATTTTTGTCACTTTCACAATATATACCATAGTAAACTTTTGCTGATTGTTTGCCAAATATTCTATAAAAAGCTTTAGCCGATGAAATATGATATCCATTTGGTGCAAAATTATGAAAAAAAAACTAACAGAAAAGTTCACAAAAATTGGTAAAATATTGCATTATTTTTTTTTTTTTGGGGGGGGGAAATCGGCAGTTAAAGGGTTAAACTTGAAAGAAGACGCGACTCGTGACAAGAAATACTGACTATATGACGTAGGTAAAAGTGTCTGTTCGGACACGGCTTCCAAAGTGAAGGATACATCCATCTCGAAATTAACAGGGAATATCAGTTACACTTTCGTTCAAAATCTCCTCCAGTAAAACATAAACCATCCTCTTTAAAAAATTTAGGACAAATATCAGGGGTCAGTGTGAAAACTCTCGTAATGAAGAAAACAAATTATTTAATAAACATTTCCGATATATGACATTCAAAATAGCCGATGTTCCCTGTGGTCAATCTATTGGTAAAGCTTAATATTTTCGATTTTAACAAAAGTAATTTCGTTGAAAACTTCATCTACTAATCAAGTTTTCAATCAATGCACACAAAAAGCATACTGGAAAAGTATTAGAAAAATATCGCCAATGACACCGTGTCGCTCATATTTGATCGGATTTGGTACATACTAGTATGGTTACCAAAGATCAACAATGAATGTTGTTTCTATCTGCTCAGTGCAGCAAAATGTTATGTTGATGTTATGACAATGATTTATACACAGTACAGCCAGAAAAATAAGAATGACAAGAGCCAATAAGTTCTGCAACTTAGGTACCGGAGGTCAACTTTTTTAACATGCATATAAACTTCTATAGCAGTGGGACAAGCACATCCTACATGCATAAGAAAATGTCAATAAAAAAGAAGGCAGAGAAGGCTTGACAAAAAGAAAAGATGGGAGAGTGGGGAAAAATAATGTACAAAGGATCAGGTACAAAGATTAATGCTACCTCATAAATCTTCTACACCCCCATGTCAAATTTCACACCCCTTGTTATTGACCGTATTTACATACAGCTAGAATGACCAGATGGCAGGAAATGTAAAGTAGGTGAGCTATTTACAACCTTGGGGATTTTTTTAAAATGCTATCAGTGCTAACAGCACTTAAAGGGACAAAGTCGGCCATTTTTCATGAATTTTGTTTGATACAAGATACTACTTATATTGTTTGACACGTTGAAAGACACTGAATGAATGAGTGACCATGCGTGTATTCGACCTAGGTTTTAGACACGATACATGAAACCATCGCGAAAATGAATAAATAGTCATGACCATTAATTCATTTTCATGATGGTTTCATTTAATTTGTCTAAAACCGGGGTCGAATATATGCATGGTCACCCATTCATTATCTTTCAACATGTCAAACAATATAAGTAGTATCTCGTATCAAACAAAATTCATGAACCAGATATGAACTGAATATGCTCACGTGTTTTACAACAGGTTCATTAATAGTAGTGCGCTTCACAGAACAATGAGATATATGTTATCACTATATGTAGCAGGTTTTTTTCAACTTCGCACAGTACTCTCAGAGTTTAATCACTAATTACAAAACTTTATTTAATATGCAAATGAGCTGTTCATTAACTTGACACTGCTCAATGCTTTATGGGACAATTAGATATCCATCAGATCAACATTTGTGGCACGTTTCATTTAATTTAATGCTGTAATTTTAGAGTAATGTCACTCATTACAAAGTTCATTAAATATGCAAATAAACCCTAAATTAACTTGACACTGTTCAATGATTCATAGCACAATTTTATATTTATCAAATCAATATCTGTAGCACGTTTCACAAAATTTTGGTGCCGAAATTTCAGAGTTGTATACCTAATTACAAAGTTCATTAGATATGCAAATGAACCCTTAATTAACTTCACACAACTAAATGCTCTACACCACAATTAGATATATGTCGGATCAGTATCTGCAGCAGATTTCATCACATTTGGTGCACTTATTTTGGAGTTATATCACTAATTACGAAACTTCATAAAATATGCAAATGACCTATTTGTTAACTTGACACTGCCAAATGCTTCTCAGTACAATTAGATATTTATCAAAACAATATCTGTACCCAATTTTACTGACTTAGGTGCCGTAATTTCAGAGTTATATACCTAATTACAAAGTTCATTAAATATTCAAATCAACCCTTAATTAATTTCACACTACTAAATGCTTGACACTACAATTAGATATCAGTCGGATCAGTATCTGCAGCAGATTTCATCACATATGGTGAAGTTATATCGGAGTTATATGACTAATTACAAACCTTCATAAAATATGCAAATGAGCTATTTATTAACTTGACACTGCCTAATGCTTCTAAGTATAATTAGATATATATCAGATCAATATTTGTTGCAAGTATCATCAAGTTTGGTGCAGGAATTTCAGAGTTATCCCACTAATAACAAAAGTTCATTAAATATGCAAATGAGAAGATAATTGACATGACACTCACAGTATCATCATAATGTTCTTAGATTGTCATCTGTGAAAAGTTTCATGAAATTTTGTGCAGTATTTCTTGATATATGTCTACACTGTCATTACCGTCTCCATAGGGAAACCATTGTACAGAAAGAAACGATATTGCATAACTTCATTAATATGCAAGCCACACTAACCAAAATCTAAATAGTTCTTGCAAGTAGCATATGGTACCTGTATACCAAATCTGACTTGAATCCGTTCAGGCGTTTTTGAGTTATCGTGTAAACAGACAGACAGACACACACACACACTAACACACACACACACGGACAGACAGACAGACATCGCTATGACATTAGCCCACGTGTTTACACACATGAGCTAAAAATGGCCGACTTTGTCCCTTTAAGTTAGTAACAGATAGTGAAAAGCCTTCCACTGTAGGGGTGATTATGACATCTGGAATTATCCTGGATCTACATTTCTCATCAGTTCTTGTGTGTCGTACATGGAAAAGTTGCAAAAATTGGTCTACAATGAACCATTAAACCTCCTCTTTGTTTTCTGGATCATATTTCACTACAAATTGATACCAAATAGGAAAAAATTATGTTCTCAGAACATATTCTGGGTTGGTATAGATCATTTAAGGTCGCAGATCGAGAACAATACCTAACTTATACAAATTTGGGAGTTTCCTTGAGCAGAAAATGTATCTAACTAATAACATCCTTCGGGACTTGTATACCAAATTACAAAGCTATCAGACAAGTACTTTTTGAGAATAAATTTTCTTGACCAAAATTGAAAAAATTGTCTTAAAAATACCTTTTCTTGAACGAAAATGACAAAATTGTCTTAAAAATATGAATTTGCATATTTCAGGACAATTTCCACATATCTAACTATTGTCATCCCTGGGCATCTCTATACCAAATATAAAAGCTGTCTGTCTAGCAGTTTTGTATACATAAAACTGTAGAAGGTCCACCTAAGGTACTTTTACACTAATTTTCAAAGCAATCAAAACAGCGGTTCTTGAGTTATTTATCTTTGACCATTTTCACATTTTAAGCTCATTTGCATAATTTGGGCATTGCAAACTTCACTTGAAGAAAATCCCATCCATTGCCCAGGATGCATCCACAAACCAAATACCGCGCTAAAACGTGCAGCGGTTCGCGTGTTTTTGATGTTGACGGACATACCGTACGTACATACATACACATACATACATACATACATACATACATACATACATACATACATACATACATACATACATACATACATACATACATACATACATACACACACACATACATACATACAGACGCCACCGACTTCAGCTTATACGATAACCTCACATTGGTCTACCAAATGTGAGCTAAAAAATTGAGAGTGCACCCAATTTTAAGGCTAAAGGTCGTCGCTTGGCCTGCGCAAGGTGTGAGTCCAACCAAACCATTCTGGTGAGCTGAACGTAAAGTGCTTTACTTCATTAGCAAGTACAAGAAGAAATTGCATTTTACAGATCGAAAAAAATGCTGGAAAATTCACAAAGTTTCAACTTGTATGAAACTTTGACGTTATGCACTGAATCGATCGGAAGAGCGATAACATGATCTGTTTTTTGCGTCAGGAATTCTAGTTGATGGGCTGGAGGTGTCCAGTAATTAATTAAATTCGGTCCGGGAATGTGCTTGGCATTCATCAGGAATCAGAATTATTTGATTTGTAACTGGTGTAAAGAAGGGTGTTTGGTTTTATTCCATTGGTTACACAATACGCTTCAAAGCAATTTTGGAATTTCTTTTTGTTATTTCATTTACTTCAAGAAAGACCGACTGGAACAAGTCTCTTTTAAAGGCTCCATAAATATAAATGTGAAATATAAATGAATGAAGTTCAATAAAACAATGAGCAATACACAGACGATTAACTACACGAAATTATCAAAAATATCTACAATTTTAAACATGATATTCTGACCAGGTGTCTGAAACTTCTATAAGATGAAGTGATATCAATGGCGGGGTTGGAAATGAACAATTCATTTAAAGTAGCCATACATCTTTGAAGAGAAGGGTAATTAATTAAAAAATATTGAGTTTAATAAATGCTAGTCTGGAAACAATGCGACGTCTTGTAGTTATCTCAGGAATATGACATTAAACTGGTCCAATAATCATTTTTATTCAAGGTAATATATTACCAGGTCCATGGGACAATTGTGATTTACAAATTTAAGTAGGACCACCCTGAACCACTGATAGTTAGTGGTGTTACCAGGTGTCCGGAATGGGTAAGCGTACCCTGCTAGCATGCTACACCCGTCAGAATTGGTCCCAAAATTGTCTAAATATTGTATGAAAAGATACAGGATGTGAATCACTGTAATAAGTCAAAGCCGGGAATGCTGTCGTTAATCATTTGAGTGACCGAGGTGTCATATTTGGCCACAATGTCGTCATATCGACCGTAGAACTTTTTGAAAGTCCTAACGAGTCTTTTTTTGTAGCCTTGTCTCAGTAATTTTGATGCCAATGAGCTGTGTCTCATTTGAAAATCAGCGTAGGAATCACAAGCCCTACAATACCTGAGAAGTTGAGACACGTACACACCATAAGCAGGTGCAGATGGAATATTATTACTTGACAAGTGGGGATAATTTATGATTTCAAAATCGAAATCATCCCTTTTGTCATACAGCTTAGTGTGTACCCCATTAGTACCTACTTGCAGGAACAGATCAAGATATGAAGCAGAGTTCCTACCCTCTGTTGTTTCTTTGATTTCCAACTCATCAGGGTAAATATGATGTAAGTAATTTGATATGTGTTGATTGTCTAGACTAATCAGATCATCGATCATTAAAATTAAAACATTAAAATTCACACGGCAAATAATTTGGGGACATTTATACATATTGACACAATATATAAAACTGTAATATTTAAAAACGTCTCCGCTGATATAAAGGCACAATTTTAAAACGCTTGCATAATTATTCTTCATTAATTTGGCTGTAAGGATGCTTTGTTTTGAAAGAAAGCAACTTTATGAATTTCATTTGCACTCGGTCTATTTTGTCCTTTCGTTGTTTTTGCCAAGGAAATCAAACTACAGAGTTATGTACAGTAAATTGAGGGATTTGATGTTGAATAAAGTGTTACAACTCCGGTTAATAAAACCAAGCATGCGAAAAGCTTTCCTTTTAATGAATGAGGCATGCCCAGAAAAAGTCAAATCGCTGGAAAGGTAACAACCACCCCTCACCCCCCAGCCCGATCCTTAATTTTTATCAACTCAGTAATTGCGTATTATTCAATTAGTAGTGGAATATTATAGGGTCTCTCTGTCTAGTAAAAGGGATGACTGAACATTTAGTGTTGTTTAAAGTTGTTTTCAAATTTAAACACCACTCATTTTAACGTGTAATATCCTCTTGTAAGAGTATACAGCGTCATCCCTCGAATTAATTATTTTGTAAATTTTGGCATCATTAGCATGCATAGAACATAAAGAATGTCTACACACTGAACCCATATCATTAATAACAATTGAACAAAGCAAAGGACGCAGTTAGTGACCCTGGGGAACACCAGATAGTAGTGGGCTTCACGATGACAAACATTGATCCACAAGAACCAGTTGAAATTTATTGGACAACTGCGAATTAAACCTGTGCCTCTCACATAATGTTTTAATTTATAACTCAGAAGCTTGTGGCGGACTTAATCAAAAGATTTGCTAAAATCTACTTTGCCTCGAGTATTTAATACCCCGCAATAAAATGGGGATCGTGAACCAGGTTGATTTGTGATGATCTTTTTTAACGAATCTTTGCATGCTGGGAGTCACACAGGCCTAGACACATGACAATAAAGTTTTAGATATAAATTGAACACGATTGGAACTAATTTGGGATAATTCGGTAGTGAAATAATGTCTATATAATCTACAAATGTAAGCTCATCTGCTTTTCTTTTCAAGTTATACACTTGTTTTTATGAGTATTTTGTAATATAGCAATATTCAGCAATAGGACATCCAACATTATTGAGAAATTTGAAGAATATGAAGATCCATGTTATCCCAAATTAGTTCCAATCGTGTTATTGCAACCTTTGGGAACAATTTACAAATTAGTTGGAAGAGGGAAACGGGTCTGTAATTTGTAACTTTTGACTGGCCATCGGATATATGTGAATTTGAATGACATTGGCTTCTTTGATGCGAGATTGGAATTTACCTTCGGAAAGTGAACGATTGAAAATAATGTATGCAGAAACAGATAACTACTTAACACACACTTTCTAGATAAAACCAGAAATGTTACCAGTCCCAATCTTGCCTTGTATATGTTAACTTGAACCAACTGTTTGTACACTTTTTTCAATGATACAGAAATGTTCAACATTACATCACTTAAGACACGGTATTCAACTGAATCGCAATCTTTTGTGAAAACCTAAATAGTGAACCTAAATAATATGGCTAAACAGTTTCGCTGCTGGGTGTCACTGAACTTTCAGCGTATGTTGTGTATTATTCACCGTACTCAGCATAGACCAAGCGCTGTTTTTAGTTCTGCTATAACTCCAAAAACATTTACAGTTCTTGTCAATATCAAATTCAAGAGAAGCAATAGAAGCAGAGTGCTTGATCTTTTTGGCTCGATGAAATACTGCATGAGCCTTAGAAAATGCACAATGACTAAACTGGCCTCTTTTCAATTTTCTGTAAACCGCTTCATTTTATTCTTATTAAGATAAAACGCGTCTCGAAATTGAAAGACTTAAACCTTTTTCTCAAGACTTTCGAATATTCTCCTAACAAAGCAAGAATACAAATTAGGGGTCACCGTGCAAATTTTGGTACCGGGAAGAAAAATTACCTAACATTTCCCCGACATTGGAAATTCAAAATGGCCGCCGTCCCTATGTTACCTCTATGGAGAAAAACAAAATTTTCGATTTTCGAAAAACTAAGACGGTGAAAACTTTTCTTTCATCGTAAGCTTTAAACTGAGCCTCCACAAGTGGAAGGTCAGAAGGGAATGAATAATAAGTCCGGATTTCGTTCTACCTTAGTCTTGTTTGTCAAAGACAACATAAAACTCAGAATACGCTAGTACACAAACCAACAAATGACGAGGCTACCTTGAAGACAGTGGAATACGACATTAAACTGGTCCAATAATCATTTTCATTCAAGGTAATACATTACCAGGTCCATGGGACATTTGAGATTTACAAATTTAAGTAGGACCATCCTGAACCACTGATAGTTAGTGGTGGTACCAGGTGTCCGGCATGGGTAAGCGTACCCTGCTAGCATGCTACACCCGTCAGAATTGGTCCCCAAATTGTCTAAATATTGTATGAAGTGATACAGTATATGAATCACTGTTATTAGTCAAAGCCGGGAATGCTGTCGCTAATCATTTGAGTGACCGAGGTCTCATATTTGGCCACAATGTCATCGACCGTAGAACTTTTTGAAAGTCCTCACGAGTCTTTTGGATGTATATCCCTGTCTCACTAGTTTTGATACTAATAAGCTGTGTCTCATTTGAAAATCCGCGTAGGAATCACAAGCCCTACAATATCTGAGAAGTTAAGACACATACACACCATAAGCAGGTGCAGATGGAATATTACTTGATAAGTGGGGATAATTTATGATTTCAAAATCGAAATCATCCCTTTTGTCATACAGCTTAGTGTGTAGCCCATTAGTACCCACTTGCAGGAACAGATCAAGATATGAAGCTGAGTTCCTACTCTCAGTTGTTTCTTTGATTTCCAATTCATCAGGGTAAATATGATGTAAGTAATTTGATATGTCTGGATTGTTTAGACTAATCAGATCATCAATATATCTGTGCGTTTTGTTAAAACGCCTTGCAAGTTTTAAGACCCTGCTTTGTAGAGAGATTGTAGGAACTCTGCTTCATATGAATAGAGAAATAAGTCAGCAAGAAGTGGTGCACAATTTGTACCCATTGGTATGCCGATAGATTGTTGAAAGGTCATGCGACCAAACTTAACAAATATGTTGTCGATTAAGAAATTAAGCATGTTAATAATTTCTTCATCCGTGTATTTGTGCTGAGCATCCATGTTGTTACTAAAATAACCTGACCCATGTTTGATGGTAATGTATTGATACCTTCTACTGCCATTTTTATGCAGGAAAGCTTGTTTAACAAGAGATGACAGCCTTGTTTTAAGTTTATCGTGGGGAATTGTGGTGCATAGTGTGGAAAAGTCAAATGTTCGGATTGACCTGTACTTGTTTTTCTTGACTCTTAAATCAAGCAACAATTCCTTTGAATTTTTTAATATCCACATTTGATTCACCCCACTCGTTTCATACACTTTGTCATGATATCGAAAAAGACCATTTTTGATGGTTATTAAAATTACAGTCAATAATTGTGACAGATGTTTAGCAGTGCATTTGCTTGATCCTGCAATAAAGCGATGTATGTAAGGGTTCTTGTGCAGTTTAGGTGTCCAATACAACATAGGCAGTGTTTTGTCCTTCTCTTTTAAAGGAATGCCAAATTCATTGAGCACAGATGAATGGTTTGAAAAAATATCTTCATCAGAAAGGGAGGAAAGAGTATAGGTTGAATTACTCTTATCTGAATGAAGATTTAATTCATCTATTATACACTGGATATAATAATTCCTACAGACAAAGATAATGTTGTTTGAAGCTTTGTCTGCAGGAACTACAACATATTCGTTGTGTAAAGCATCAAGGCATGCTTTGACAGACGGGTCATCTAATACTGAGGAAGAATTTACTCCTTTAGTGTGAGAACGGAGATGTGAAATACGTGATTTTAATTTGTCTCTGACTTTGCTCAGCCAGTCAGAGAGGCATTCCACATCAACTTCCTCAACTGCAGCCGACTGTCTCGCATATTTTTCGGCGGCATCCATGATAATTTTGAAATTAAATTTCCAATTGATATTTTGTGGCTCCCGATATTTTGGGCCATATTGAAAGAGTTGCCGGAGTTTGCTGTTGGTAATGATGGACAGGTCACCAGTTATTATGTGACCAAGTGGTTTATAGCAAAAGGGGGTTGACAAGCAATTGCAAATTCTGCTGTTGTTTGAAGGAAAGTTGAAATTTTTCAAGACATTGTTATAGTTAAAAAGTTTCCTACCAATGGTTTTTGTGTATGAGTAGGAAACTATAGGTGGTTCTTGAAATTTAAAATATGGAGGTATTTTTCCACAACTTTCTTATCATGCTATATATTGCTGAAGAAACAAATTGCAGCCACTCCTTTGCAAATGACTCCGAAGCACTGACAAGACGATGATCAGAAAAATGACGAAATCAACATTAACTGTGCATATGATCACAGCCTGCGCACAATACAGAATACACTACGCACCAAACGCTTTCTTTTTTTCTCATAGTTGAAATACAAAGGTAAACTGTTAACTTTATTGGCTCTTCTTACCTGAAATGACCTTCGGAGAAAGTCGCTTTTAGCTCTTGAAATTTCTGTAACGTCCTGATTAGTTTATCTTAAATTTGTGAAGGACGGTATTCCTTAAACAAGTCACCGATGATGACACAGTCCCCACTGGGTTAATTGGTACTTTGATTACAAGTCCTCCAAGAGCAAGGATAGAGTTCTATC
>LD350618.1:30657-52367 GCA_001465055.1 Ptychodera flava
CAGACAGACAGACAGACAGACAGACAGACAGACAGACACACAGACAGACAGACAGACAGACATCGCTGCGACATATGCTCACGTGTTCACACGTGAGCAAAAAATGTGTTGCTGTTGTTTTTTGAGGCTGTTTTTTGAGAAAAAAGAATTGAAAATGCCTTTTTAAAAGCAAAATAATACATAATGACTTGATATTTTGTTTTATCATTATTGATGTGTTTCTACTTGTTCACCCATTCTTGCATTCATCATTGCAATGAAATGCTGCGAAAAAAAATGAACCTGATGTGGCCTGCATCTGTTTACCTTGATCTTAAAAGGCAAATATAACTTTCTGTCTTGACAACCATACCATAGCTTCAATGTTTTACCTAGTGTACATGCTTGGTTTGTACGCAGGAAGCAAGTAGAAACCAGGCTCTATAATTTTATAATTTTCAAGTGATCAGAATACAAAAGTCCTGAAAAGATAAGATAATCACAACTTCCAGTATAAGGGATACAGTCACTCTTAATGTATAAATTAAAATTAAAAATGTGCCTGGAGGATGTACTGAAAATATAGAAAGTTGCTTCCTGTCGGTAAAATCTAAAAAAAAATCAAGATTTTAAAGACTTTTGCAGATTTTTTTTTACGCATTTGTCTTCATAGTTATTTTTTTTATTTTGCAAACTAGTTTGAAGATTTTTTTTCCTAACTTTCTGCTCTGAAATTTTTTTTTCTGTTTTTGACCACCCCCCTCCCAAGATCTAATGGTCCGTCCCTAAACTGTACTTTTCGATGCGTACACTCCACGTGATGCACGTCAGCAAAGCTTAATAACAGGCGATGTTTTGTCATTTCCGAGGGATATTATGAGAAACAACACCAAATTCACACAGGTCACCACACTGTGGGCTTCGGACATCCTCATGTATGGGACGTCTTTGCTTGCTGTGTTTTGAGCGCGATTCCCGCGCAGTCAGTAACTTTTTCATGGCAGACAATGGTACGAAATGCGCAATTTGTGCTATTGCGCAGTCGAGAGAAAACCCTTATACATACATACATACATACATACATACATACATACATACATACATACATACATACATACATACATACATACATACATACATACATACATACATACATACATGGGTGGACACACAGTTATGAAGCAAATTTGAGATTGCGAAAGATCAACCTTTTGTTTGCGAGCAAAAAACATAGAGTAACACAATCATGCAACATTCTGTGTACGTATGCGTTGACCCTAAATATTATTGTAGTTCTATGATACAGGGAAACTTTTTCTTACCTCAATTGATGTCAGGTCGGTGACTGTCGATATACAATTAAATGCCTCTGAGTGAACCTCTTAATGATGTGATCTTTCACTTACAGATCGGATGTGTGGGTGGTCACTGATTGGCCGTTGGATCGACGCATGCTCAAATATTGTGAACCGGATAATTATAAATTATGATAAGCTGATCAGAACGACTTTCGTTTCCACACATGCTAGCTAGGTCAAAATTCTTGTCAGGATATTATACAGGCCCAGTAGCTGTCATTTTTTGTTTTAGAATCACTATTAGTTTTGTGTAATGTGTCAACCACAGTTTCTTGTTCTACTCTCAACATCATGTCCAAGCACTAACTTATTAGTCAGTCAGGACTGTCTTTGTGCGTGTAAAATGCACTGTTACAGTTTTTGGTTGAATTCTATCCCGTATCAGAATTCACTTCACTTGTTATCAATAACAATGCAGTCTACGCATGTGCAGGCCGAGTTGACGATCTGAATATTGTGTATCTCAATATACTGAGGGAAGCAGAAAAAGTTGACATTAAAAAGCAAAGACAGTGAAACAAAAATCACAAAATGTTACAGCTACTGTCCCTTAAAATGTCCCAATTACTTAAAACAGCTGTAGATTAATAAAAGGATTTCACATCAGTAATGATTTAGGCCGGGACAAAATGGTTTCCGGTCTTTGACATTGTGTGAATGCTTATAAGTGATGTGGCGATGCCATTTGTGTCATTATATTTTTCCTGCTCGCCACTAATATTACCCCATCGGTTATTTTTTCTTTACCCTTTGATTGCTAGAATTTTTCCAACCTAAGTTTACTGCAACATGTTAGCAGTTTTTATGAAAGTTTTCTGTAATATTTGATACTTTTATTTGTTTAGACCCAACGGACATCACATTTCATTGGCTATAATTTTAATCAAAATTTTTGCAAAAATCTGAAAAAAATTGCCTTGGTTATATTTTGTACAGGCGACAAAATTGACTTAGGCGATCAAAGGGTTAAGCAAATAACAATATCCAGAATTTAACGAGGACTAAAGAGAAGCATTGTCAAATATGGTCTGTTTGAGTCTCTTACTAATGTCATTGAAGCGATACTATGAACACTGCTATCGTGTCTTCGACGCTGTTTTTGAAATTAACTGCTGTAATATTTTGCCTGAACGCAAATAGATGGGAGATGGGCATGATGTCATGACTGCACGTCTCGAAATGATATCGGTGATGACCAGAAACAACCTATTTTTGGGGAGGGGCGGCCTCATTAAGACTCGCGTGCCTCTCACGACATTTCTGCTCGAAACGAAACTAGAGAATACGAAGGTTCCTGTGACAATGACGAAGTATATAAATATACTGTTTCAGAACTTAATTGTATTTTGAGCTTAATATTAATGCCATCACTTCAGTTTTGTCTAGAGAATATGTTTGGGACAGGGCAATATATAACTTTTACTTTTCATTCAATTAATTTATCACTATCAAGCTATAATGGGGTAATATTATTCTTTATTTCATCAGGAATGGTCGAAGGTTGTCGAGAATCAAAGTAGAAGCCATGAAAACCACATCTTCACAATTACGATTAGATATATCTTGCAAGAGCTCCTGGTGCCTTAGCCACGAGTATCGAAAAGTGAATGAGTGCTATCGAAAAGTGGATGGGTAGTTTCGAAAACTGGTTGAGTAGTGTCAAAATCTGAATGAGTGGTATCGAAAAGTGAATGAATGGTATCGAAAAGTGAATGAGTTGTATCGAAAAGTGAATGAGTGCTATCGAAAAGTGGGGTGCTAATTTTGGCATGAATTACACTCCATACATGTGCTCACTTCGAACCTGTGTTCCAACAGCTAGCGCGTAGCAAGCAAGAGTCGAGGGTAATAACAAGTCGAACCATGTTAGGCCAAAAAAATTAATTGTGCTGCTCCGATAACCTGACCTTCCCTATTTTTTTAACCGCCAACCCTATACTTTTAGAGCTATGTAGACATGGAAGTGAAAAGACAAAGAAATAACCCGCAAAATCACTGACGCGAGAAATAAAGGGGAAATCACGCGAGAACTAGCCCGAAAACTATGACGTCATTCATGTATGTCTTGAGGCAGGTGTAGCAATTGAAGTGTAAGGTTAAATTTTCTTTTATTTTAGTATTTGAGTCATATCCACCAGTACTTTGATTGGTGTTAAAATTGTGCACTTTTGTCAATTTAAGGTTCATTATATTGGCACAAGATGACAAATTCACTTCCGGGTAATGGCACAAGATGACTAATTCACTTCCGGGTTCGTTACCCACGAAGATAGTTCGGAAGAAAAATAGTGCAGACCTTGAAGTTTTGATATCTGCATGGATGCTTGTTTAGTTTGAACTTTAACGTCAAGAATTTTTGTAAAGATATTTTTCTGCCTGAATCAAAATGCAGACTGTTGTGAATAATGGCTGAAGCATTTGGTGGTAATATAAGAAGTTCTAGGGCTAATAGAAATCATAACAATAAGCCTGAAATTTGTCAAAAACACCACTGAGGGCGCTATTTTCATCGCTATCTCAAAATTTCCGTGGACTTGCCCACACGAAAAATTAATCAGTAGTCAAGCTGACATTGACCTAACACCTGTTAAGAGGATTCGTGCCGCTGAATGTTTTAAAATAGGAAAATCGAGCTCAACGCTACTGTGGTGGCCTATGGGAAATGAATTAGTGGTCTTGTGCCTACTGTATTACGTACGTTTCGCCATGGAGGTATACAACAGACTACCTTCATGGTTTCGCAAATGCGATCACGGCAAGGTCGTTGTTGTCTGCTGCAAATCAGGAACGGACTTTCGAACAAATTCTTGAGGAAAACGACCAAGGTTTTTCTCAATGTAAAACACTCCACTCGAGTTCAATTTGCCAGTATTGCAGCTGAGCCGTGGTTTGAGGTCCAGCAGATAAGCTTAGGGTCTAAATAGCCAAGCTGGCCACGCTACAATGAACTTCAACGTGAAGAACATTCACTCAGTGACCGTGATTCGCTTTTGTTTTGAGCGACTGCGAAAGTTGAGGAATTACGTGAGCCAAGAAAACCGTTGATGCATTTCAAGTTCTGATTGCGGGCGACCGGCAGTTTGCACCACCGAATGAATACAAGCAGGTCTTAAACCAATCTGATTAAAATCAGATGTAGAGTACGGCGACGTCTCTGTACTTGCGCGGTTTTTCTCTTTCTGTCGCCTCTCACTACTCTCGTCGCCGTACTCTACATCTGATTGTAATCAGATTGGTCTGAAACCGGACTGTGCTTTAACTTTACTTTACTTTATTGCTCAATAACACACTCAATGAGTGTGGTAAGGCAAAAACTACAAAACTAAAAGATGCAAAATGACATTAAGCTGGTCCAATAATCATTTCCATTCAAGGTTATACATTACTAGGTCCATGGGACATTTGTGATTAACAAATTTAAGTAGGACCATCCTGAACCACTGATAGTTAGTGGTGGTACCAGGTGTCCGGAATGGGTAAGCGTACCCTGCTAGCATGCTACACCCGTCAGGATTGGTCCCAAAATTGTCTAAATATTGTATGAAGTGATAGGGGATATGAATCACTGTAATAAGTCAAAACCGGGAATGCTGTCGCTAATCATTTGAGTGACCGATGTGTCATATTTGGCCACAATATCGTCATATCGACCGTAGAACTTTTTGAAAGTCCTAACGAGTCTTTTTGATGTGTATCCCTGTCTCCTATAGTTTTGATGCCAATGAGCCGTGTCTCAGTTGAAAATCCGGGTGGGAATCACAAGCCCTACCTATATCTATAAAAAGTTTACAACTTGCTGTCAAAGAATTATGATCCAGCCAGTTACGTTTCTATGACATTTAAACAAACATACACGTCAACCAGTAAATTGAGTAATCCAATCTTATGATGGGACTTTTAGCAGTTGCAGGGCTTGTACCCCTGAAAAATGCTTATTTCAAAATAAAAATATTTTGAAAAAAATCCCTACCGACCTACCTACCCTAATTTTGAAAACCATGCTTTCGGAAGACCACAATTTATTTTGTTTGGTATTATATCACTTTTTGGGAATGTCACATGGCCGACTTTTAGCCAATCACAAGATCAGTGCTATAGGTAGGGTGTAATAATCTATACTCTACAGCGGACGCGCTGATCGTATTGCCAGTCTGCTCGCGATCGAACTACACATTGTACGACAGGGCATTCTCTAAACTCTATAATTTTGACGTTTATTTTAAATTCGACTAGAAAAGATGTATAAGAATAATAAGGTTATTCACAGAATTCTGGGATTTATTCCAGAGTACATCGTACAGCGGAGGTTCTGTCTCGTCTAGGACAATTTATTTATTTATTTATTAGCCTTTATTGAAACTCAATAAACTATTTAGCCTTTGGCTCTTCTCACACAGTGTCGAGACAATATCTCCGCTGCACGATAAAGTCGGATATAAATCCAATCCTGGTATTGTGTAAATAACCTTATATTACTGAACATATCATACCAGTATATTGATGGCGCAAATACAGCGATCTGATTGGTCGAGACGTGAAAAGAACCGTGGTATATTCACGATATAGCACGGTTGACACATGCGAGAACTCTCAACAAGAGCAAAAATCCTTCTTGACGTTCAGTGCTAGAATTCCAATATACTGTTATGATAATAGCAATAAACCCCGACAAGCGACGGCATACCACTCACGGCATACCAGTTCACTTCATATATGCACTCGCTATCGCTCGTGCATATATGTCACGAACTGGTGAAAATGTCGTGGTTTACAGTCGCTGGGTGTGGTTTTTTTGCTGAAACATATGGCTGCTGCATATAAGCAAGATGTTGAGTAAAACGTCGTGTCGCTACGCAGCTGTTACCTCAAAGGAACCAGTGGATGGGTGGAGTGATGATAGGATTAGAACATGCTAGCTTTTACAAAAATGCTCACAGACTGGAGGTACGGTTCGACCAGCGTCGTGTTAGGGAGGAATGTTGTTTCGTGTGGGCACCTCAAACGGAATCAGTTTTTTTCTCGGACAGAAATGCGACTCGAATGACCTTCCGAGTTTTATGAGTTTTTTTGATGAACGCTGTTGTCTTTCCTAAGAAGATGAGTCAGATTTTTGCCAGTTAAAGCGATGTTTTCATTGCTTCGCTTCGATAAAGTTTGTGTGCGATGTGTGATAGTGCGTGCGTACGTGCGTGAGTGCTTCACGAACTCTGCAACATGTGGAGCGGTCTCAGTCAGAAAAATGTAACAACTTAGCCGGCTATCGAACCACTCTTTTTGGGAGTGGAGATTTAGCCGAGCGGTTCTCTCTGTTGCCTCTCCGCTAGGCGACTGATGCCGTGTGTTGTGGGTTCGAACCCGATTGAAAACTAGCCGTATTTGTCTGCAAGAATTGGTGTTATAAGACGACTACGCCCCTTTTCTCAAAGGAGTGTTCTTTTGCTGGTTTATAACGCTTTGATCTTGTCTGTAATTAACTACTGTTGTATTGTTTGGGCTAGTACGTCTAAGACACGTTGACACGACTTTTCCTTCTCGAACAGTTTATGTTAGTTTGCACTGGTTGCCCATAGATTTATGTATTGAATACTTTACTGCATTATGACTTTCAAAGCTTTAAATGGTCTCGCACCAAGCTATATTAGTGATCTATTTCAACCTCTCTCAGAAATGGATCGTTTAAATACTCGTAGTTCTAGTAATGGTAACCTTTACCCACCAACGTTTAGGACAGGCATGAGTCAAAGATCATTTGTATATCGAGCTACTAAAATCTGGAATTCCATTCCCCCAACTATCCGTGACTGTGAAGCCTTGTCGACGTTTAAATCAAAACTACATGGTTATCTTTTCATGAAATGTTGAAATGAAGGCTCTGACTTAGACTAGCCTATTTTTCCTTTGTCTTCGACATCTTCTGTTCGTCTATTCCATATGTTTTTGTTTATTCGATGATTTGTTTGTGTATTTTGCCTCTCTTCTCATTACGGCTCTGATGGAAATTACAATTACTTTACGGTAATCAGATTACCCTCTTTAAATAAAGTGTAATAATAATAATAATAATAATAATAATAATAATAATAATAATAATAATAATACAGCGATATGCGAATTTCAGGTGACATATGTGAAACTCGTTTTGACCGCCAGATGTAATGTTTCCTGCTGCCATTATGCTGCGCAATAGCGTTACAACCCCATTCGTGAATGTTACCGGTAGCTTCCCTATCATATCACGGTTAGAGCTATAAAGGTGCAATGGTAGATTTGCATGACAAATACATGCCGTGTCACAAAACAAGAACTTACTTGTTGCGTAAATCGACCCAACTGGCCTGCAGGGGATTTTAGTATGGGCGAGGCATAAGTAGTTTGTAGAAGCATTGGAGCAGATCGAGGCTATGGTAGGAATCGCCGACAAGATCGACGACTCCGACGTAGAGAACTTTGTCGCAGTTCAAATTTATTAAAATGCAATGGAAATTGTTGACAATGCGTTACGGTACCATCTTACGAAACAAGAACTTACTTGCATTTTACGTGGATTGAAGAAAAACATCTTCACATGTGTTCTGTTTGAGTCTCTCACCAAATTTAGTGACGCGATAATATGAACACTGCTATCGTGCGTGTTCGACGCTTGTTTTGGGAAATTAACTGCTCTAATGCTGTAATTGACGCAAATAGATGGGAGATGGGCATGACGTCATGACTGCACGTCTCGAAATGATATCGGTGATGACCAGAAACAACCTATTTTTGGGGAGGGGCGGCCTCATTAAGACTCGCGTGCCTCTCACGACATTTCTGCTCGAAACGAAACTAGAGAATACGAAGGTTCCTGTGACAATGAGGAAGTATATAAAAAGATTGTGTCCGGTATTCTTACATGAACTTGACTCTGTTTTGAGCTTACTATTAATGTCATCAGCTCGGTTTTGTTAAGATATTATTGTTAGGGACAGGACAACATAATACATTTTACTTTCCATTCAAAAATTCATTTCATCAATATCAAGCTACACTGGGGTAATATTTAAGCAATAAAGCACACCCAGCGACGGTATACCACGAGATTTTGATAAGTTCACGACATATATGCACGAGCGATAGCGAGTGCATATATGAAGTGAACTGGTCAAAATCGAGTGGCATACCGTTGCTGGGTGTGATTTATTGCTATTATATCATAACAGTATATTGAAATTCTGGCATGGAACGTCAAAAACGGGTTTTTGCTCAAGCCGAGAGCTCGCGCGTATGCCAGCCGTGGTATATCGCCAATATACCACGGTTCTTTTCGCGTCTCGACCAATCAGATCGCTGCATTTGCGCCATCAATATACTGGTATGATATAATTAGACAATAAACCACACCCAGCGACTGAATACTACCAGGTGTAACCATTTCACAACATATGTGCAAAAGCAGTACGGAGTGCATATATGGAGTAAATTTGTCAAAATCGAATGGTATACCCGTTGCTGTTCATTGCTATTATATCATAATATTCAACTGAAATTCGAGCGTCAAACGTCAAAAAAGGGATTTTTCTCCGGCTTAGAGCTTGTGCTGTTCCAATTGTGTTATAATGCGAATGTAGCATGGTAATTTTCAAGTCTGGACCAATTAGATCGCAGTATTTCCGACATCAATATACTGGTATGATATAATTGTAAATCTGTTTTCAAAAAACAGTAAGTTAGATCATGATGTATAACATTCTACAAATGGATGTGTGGCTCAACATTTTTGTACTATCGTTTCTTTTCCGATTTATATATATTCTGAAGGCCTTTAAGTGCAGTAAATCATATTATTATACAACTACGTTTGTAACCTATGGAGTCTCTTCATGCAATAAGTTTGCTGTTGTATGTTTTTTGGACTTTGATCTCATAACCGTTTCATGTAAAGACCGAGAAAACAAGATAAAATTTCACCATATTTTTCAAAACTATACACATCGTACGATTACTAGGTCAGGAGTGAATAATTGCCAGTCCAAACCTGTGAATTTGTGTGAAATTACTTTGCCGAACTACAATTTCTAGCATGTACATTGCACTGCGCTGGTTGAGTTTTTATTTAAATAATAACAAATGACACTAAGGGCAATATCACGACTTATGGCCTGAACAAGGGATGGTGATCCTGGCCGAAGTATTGATGATGCCCGTACCGCAGGCGAGGGTATCATCAATATATTTCAATTTTGACCAGTTCACTTTATATATGCACTCGCTATCGCTCGTGCATATATTTCGCGAACTCGTAAAAATCTCGTGGTATACCATCGCTGGGTGGGGTTTATCGCTTAAACATATTTTTTGTTTACACTGTAAGCGTCGGCCGTAGAATCGTAGCACTACTATAATGGTTGGTTTAAACTAGGGTCGTGGACACACCTTTTGCATTTACATCAATCAATCGCTGATTCTATGCTTCATATAATATTCATTTCATTATTCCTTTGTCACGATCAATTTTGCGCACTGACTTTCAACCTGTGGTTAAAGGGGCAAGTTATTAACCTATATTATCGTCTTATTTCCAAGTTAGAATCCACTATGAGAAGGGTGCTTAAAAGGTATACAGTCACCTGTAATCTAAATATGCCCATGTATGGTCAAAGGGGCGTTCCTTGGTATTCAAAATGCCCATGGGAGGGCGCTGTTTTTTAAAAGCGACCATCCGCTTAAAATCTGTGATTGGTTAGATTTTCTCTTTCCACGGTAACTGTGGCAAAATTGGAACAGGTGACAGTATACCTTTAATGATGTAATTGAATATTCCATAAACTAACTGATGTTATTGGCAGTCTGTCTTGTGTCCCGCCAATCGATTTGAGGAGAAGTAGTTCATACTCATAGGGACTCATTTCTAGTGGCTGCAGCATATAAGCACGATGTTGAGTAAAACGTCGTGTCGCTACGCAGCTGTTACCTCAAAGAAACCAGTGGAAGGGAGTAGTGATGATTGCTACCTTTTACAAAAATGCTCACAAACTGGAAGTAGGGCTCGAGAGTCAGAGAGGCGTCGGCGACACGATCGTCGACGTTACCATAGTAATTGAATCTCACATTCATTGAAATGGGCGAGTGCCATCTCCACAATAAATTCACTTTATTGAACTGAGTTCTTAATGAAAAGAAACGAAATTTAAATACAGTTAGGTTCAAAATATTATTGTTCTATAGGAGAATAAACTGTAGAGTGGGTCGCGATAGAATCCCCAACGCATTTGCCCTTAACATTTTATTTATTTATTTATTTTATTTAATTAACTTATTTATTTTTTGTATTTACACTTTCATAGAGCGGCTGAATTACTGGTAAGGTAATTTTCATCGGGGCTCATATATACATGAAGAAAGGAAAGAAATTTAATGCAAAGTGTTTTGTACAAAAATTGCCATTTATGTGTAACTTTTTTTGACAAATTAAACAGAAAATCTATACCTGCCTTAGCTGGTCTGACATAGCGAACTGTGCACATCAGTGAGTGGTCAAGTAAATTTGGTGTTTGAATTTATTGTTTACGCGATGCATGGCGGTCCTACTACTGTATATACTAGCAATAACAGTTAATTCTATTTTATTCTTTATTTTTTATTTTTTATTCTTCATTCTTTATTTCTAATCTTTACAAAACCTCTGGCGCGACACCAAGGGCTGAGCCCCGCATAATATTACGCATATGATTCGCAATTATCAAATTTGACACATTGAAGAAATGCCTCTGCTCATTACATCATTAAACATCTCTAATGCATTTACCCTTTATCAACAGTGTCTAATCATCTGCATACATATGCAAAGTAAATGAGTCAACGAATAAAGACATGTCATTTATAATAATCACAAATAATGGTGGGCCTAAAATTGAACCCTGAAGCGCCAACTGTGACATAATATTTAACAGAAAGAGTACCCATATAGTCAACTACTTGTTGGCGATTTGTTAAATTAGAACGAAACCAGTAATTGGTTCAGTCAGACAAACCGTAAATACATAACTTTGTCACTAAAATTTCATGATCAATAAGATTAAAGGCCTTTGACAAATCCAACAAAAGTACGCAATTCAGAAAACCATTGTCAACATTTTTCAAAATTTCATCAGTCAAACGGATTAAAGCCGTCCATTAAAAAGTATTTCAAACCTGTTCAATACTTCAAAATACAGATCTATTAATGGACTAGACCAGTTGCGCTAGTTAATGTCTTTCAAATAACATTTTCATTTTGTGCTGTAACTAACATTTTGCGCCCAATTTCAAAACCAGACAGTAACCGTACGGACAAAGCTCGTCTGCTCGACCAATTGGACATGTCAATGGTTGTGGGTGATTAATGATACCAACAACTCTAAAATCGACATTCATGACAACGAATGTTCAAATTTATGCTAAATCATGGAAGCCTTGGAAAGATTTTCCACAGACATTGAATAATAACATACATGATTAATAATCTAGGCATATATCACCTTATTTATTCATGTGTGTTTGTTATGTCATTATCGTAGTGCATATATATGCCATTGCAAGCAAAGTTACATGATTCATGTATTTCTCTATGTTGTTTAGTATTCGCCCGTATTAACCTTAAAATAGACTAAAAATTGCCTAGACCTGTCCGCCTTATTATTCATCCCATTTTAATCGCCAGTTTATTACATTATATTTAGGCCAAAAACGTAAATGTTTCTCGTTCATGGGTGCATTCAGAAATGATGCGATCATGCCAATTTCTTTTTCCCCTTTTTATGGGGGGGGGGGGCGGATAAGCCATCCCCCTCCTCTTTGGGGGAATTCAAATATGACCGTAATAAAGCAAAATGGCTGCCACTGAAGGAAACAAACCTGAGGAACGTTTCAGGACAATTATTGAACATATCAACTGAAAAATTTTTTATTGAATCATGTTATCATTTTTCATGATTTTCTTTTCTCAAAACGTGTTTTCTCATGACGCGCGCGATAACGGGAAGCGAAATACTTTTTCTCGGTGCTTTTATATGCTGATCTATTTTGCATACTTTATCTCGGAAAAACCGAAAGCATTGAGATGCACCTACCCAATCCCTAACGACCGAATTCTCATCCCCTCTATTCTTTTCAACTTGGTGTTACTTTTCCACAATTTCAAGAGCAATTCTTTCCTCTGAGTTGGCATAAATATATATATATATATATATATATATATATATATATATATATATATATATATATATATATATATATATATACACGAAGTATGCGGTTCGACTTGTCCTTTACAAAGTGCTCATTACAAAAGTAGAGCGAGATATATAAGGGTTGCTGGAGAATTGATTTTACAATTTCATCTCTACAACGTTGTTTCGTGAGTCGCGAGACTCACTCACCAGGAGACTAGACTGTCATCAGGAGACCAGTCTAGTCTCCTGATGAGTGAGTCTTGCAACTCACGATACAAAGTTGTAGAGATGAAATTGTAAAATCAATTCTCCAGCAACCCATATATATATATATATATATATATATATATATATATATATATATATATATATATATATATATATATATATATATATATGGGGTAAATAATTTTCCATGTGTGTCACTTAAGCTGCGATACAAACCATTCTTTCTATGTGACCTGGGCCTGGACCCTGAATACCAGTGACATGCTGAGAGCTTTATCCGCGTACATACAAGCTGTTGCAAACGTATAACATATTTCCTAATTGTAATGTCATTAGAATCGTTCTCAGACAATTAAGCGAAGTGATTGTCGAAGTTGTCAAATACATGTACATATCATTTGTGATAACGAGCATAATCATTGCATAATCATTCTCTCCATATGGTGTCTCTAAATCTAAACAAATTTATCAAGCTTAGACAACTTCAGGAGCAGATCAAATAACTGACATCACGAAAATACTGAATGTTGTCAAGCACTGATGCGAAAGCAGGCACTGGGGACTTCCGCTTTAAACACCTGTTTATCTTCAAAGCAGGACACTGTCCTTCGTAACCGTAGAGAAGCATTTCTGATGCGTCATTAGCGTGTTGTCAATTTCTTTATCCTTTTGTTTGCTCCGATGTTTACTTAAATTACAGTAATGGAAGACCAGACGCTGTGCATTATTGATGATTTCACAACACGCATAGAAATGAACAAACTAGAAAGCCTCTTATGTACAGTATATAGATAAGACAGATAATTTTATAAAAACATAGACATGTGTAGACTTCTATGTGATAGATATATATCTATGTGTATATGTACACATATACTTGCATACATTCATACATGCATGCATGCATGCATATATGCACACACGCATACACATACATAGATACATAGATAGATACATAGATACATAGATACATACATATATAGATACATAGATACATACATAGATACATAGATACATACATAGATACATACATAGATACTAGATGCATAGATACATACATAGATACATACATAGATACATACGTAGATACATACGTAGATACATACATACATACATGTACATACATACCTACCTACCTACTACCTACCTACCTACCTACCTACCTACCTATCTACCTACCTACCTACCTACCTACCTACCTACCTACCTACCTACCTACCTACATACATACATACATACATACACACACACACACACACACACACACACACACACACACATACATACATACATACATACATACATACATACATACATACATACATACATACATACATACATACATACATACATACATACATACATACATACATACATGGAATATGAAAGGAGGCTTGATGTGACACAAAATTCAAATGTGAATGAATTCAAATATTCAAATACTGAGAAGAAAAAAAGATATCGAAACGATGTACGTCAACTGGTTCACACTGAGTAGGTAACTAACGTGTTCGTCATTCGATGATGCAGGGAGAGCACTTTTTCTTACCTTAAGGGAGGTATGTTTGACAGCTGTAGATGTAAGTCGTTCTCTGAACAGACCTCTCAGTGATATGCTGTCGTCTTTCATTTACACATCGACTATATGGGTGGTCTTAGTGAAGCATTTGAAATGCATTGAGATTGGCCCTTTTGTCGACGCATGCGCAAACACTTTTAACTATATTCAACAAGTCATTCTTGATGATAAAGTCCTCACTTGTTAATTGGTAATTTGATTACAAGTCCTTGGAGAGCATGGACAGAGTTCATTAATTGGGTCTGTGATTAACAATACCGCGATACAGATAAGGCTTAACGGCCGAGAATGAGTTCCGTTGTGGTGAAAACGTAAAACCAATCTGGGCTGCCACACTAATTACAAAATGTCATTAAATGAGTCAATTGGTAATTAAATCACAGGACGTTGTGACACATTTATTCAGATTATCACTATTAGCACCTTTCATTCTGGACTTCGGGGCATTCATCCTATAAACAAAAATTCTTAATGTATTTAAATTAACAATTAATTTAAACGTCGCGACTAAGTGTCACTGAATTATATTAGATCACGGCGAGATCAACATCTATGCCTCGTTTCATCAAATTTGATGTAGTATTTCTGGTCATATTACTCTAATCAGGAAAGTCATTAATTATGCGAATTAAAAATTTATAAACATGGCACTGATAAATGTCTTTATTCACTGTTAAAGCAATGTAAGCTCAACACCTGTACCAAGTTTCATGAAATTTGATTAACCATTTCTTGGCATATCAGAATTAATTAGAAAATTCATTGAATATGTAAATTACCAGAAAATTGACATGATATTGCTACATATCTTTGCACACCATTGCACCATTGGAGGATAAACATCTGTACAATGTTTCATCAAATTTGATAGAACACTTCTAGACATATTACACTAATTATGAAAGTTCATAAAATATGCAAATAAGCAATTAATTGACATGATGCTTCTTAATGTCTTCACTCACTATTACAGTACAGTGAGATTATCATACTGCTACATATCATTTCACGTCATTACACTACTGGAAGATTTACATCCGCACCATGTTTCATCAAATTTGATGCAACATTTCTAGACATATCATACCAATTATGAAGTTTCATCAAATATACAAACTAGCAATTAATTGACATGACACTTCTTAATGTCTATACGTAGTATTACAGTACTCAGAAATCAACATCTGTAGCACGTTTCATTAAATTTGATGCAGCATATCTGGACATATCACTCCTTGTCTGGAAATTGGCAGTGGATCAAACGGGTAGCACATTGACGGCATGGCGTGTTGGTAAATAACGCGTGGGTAGCTTTCTGCGCACGTGGCAACGATAGCATCCACGGCGTTCTGTTTGCATCAAAAGGACGCATCGATGGTTCTCAGTACAGTGTTTTCCTTGATAACATCAGTCTGGAAACAGGTATCCAAATTACGGAACAGAGTTGCTAATAAATCACGTCATAGATTGTTTGGGATGAAAAAAAATATTATTGAATTTGGCGAAAGCGACGCGATGACACCGGGTTATTTATTGTCTCGGTTTATAATTACTTTCATGCAAATTACTCACTACCCTGAAAAAATAGTCCTTCTGACAATTAGCAAAAGCGATGCAATGACAGCATTCTATTTATTGTCTCGGCTTTCCTACCATTACTTTTATGCAAATTACTCTATTCACTTTTCAGAATTTTGTTTGAGTATGAAAGGAACTCTGTTCAACGTAGCTATTTCAGCCTGCCGTTGATTGTACTGGTACGTTACACAATTTAATACCCTTTTTCTGGATTTTTTGGTACGAAAGACAGTCAGGTCAATCTAGCTATGCCACTCTGCCGTTCATAGTACTGGTACAACATCCAATAGGATATTTATTGTCCTCGATACAGCTAATAGAGAGCGTGGCATGTTTCACCAACATCCATTACTATGGTTAGGACTTTTAGCTGAACTCAAAGTGACGTATAGGGGCACGACGCGCAGGTCTCTGATCGAGCGACGACGGCTAAGACAAGCTAGTTCAACAAACATTGTTCAACTGGCAGCCAATAAAGTCCAGACAACATCTATGTGATATAAGCAACTCCTACGTCTTTGTAATAATACGAGCATCGAGTGTTCTGTATAATTTTCGACTTTATGATCCTTCACTTTTGAACTCCATACAGCAGCCCATTACCAAAGTCAAGCAATCACGATTTCAAGGCATGTACAAAGGCGTTCAGTGGTTGACTGATTTAAGTATTTTCTGATTTTACTGATATTGTGTATGTGGTAATTGGTCGACTGACAGGTAAACTTGATTTGCTCATCAATGCTAATTTGACTTCCCAGTACTCTCCAAGGTCCCTGACGGAAGTCGTTGGTACGATATTGCAGCCATTTATATGCAAATTAGATGTATTGACTTTTGACAGATTTTGCCGAGATCCGGTAAAGATCAGTTCTGTTTTTCTTTATAGTAGATTTGATGTCATCCAGTCGTGAATATCTGTTATTGCCTTTCCCATTTGCTCAATGTTATTTTGCACGTATTCGGTATCGAAACATATGATATGGCTGTCAACATTAACAGTGTACAAGTCAAAGATCAGATTATGCCGGCGTATGATGACACTTTCCGAGTGGTGAAGTGTAAATTTGGTATAAAAGATGGCCGTGTACAGATCCTTATCAAACTCAAAACATGAGTTTGTTGGGCTTGGACACGGAACCATATAGGTTGCCTGACTGATGATTGTTGCAATTTCATGTAAATTTTCAACAACTCAAAGTTATTTTTAAAACGTCCAAGCCAGCGTTTAAAATGGCGAGCTGCGCTGAGTAGATAGATAAATAGATAGATAGATAGATAGATAGATAGATAGATAGATAGATAGATAGATAGATAGATAGATAGATAGATACACACATACGCACATGCATGCATACATGCATACATGCATACATGCATACATACATACATACATACATACATACATACATACATACATACATACATACATACATACACACACACACATACATACATACATACATACATACATACATACATACATACATACATACATACATACATACATACATACATACATACATACATACATACATACATACATACATACATACATGGAATATGTATGGAGGCTTAATATGACACAAAACTATGATTCTAATATTACGTAGAGCAATTTCATTCATAAAGACGGTGAAAGTCTTTCAACACCAAGAGCTTTAAAATGAACACACGAAAGTGGAAGATCAGAAAAGAATTGTATAAAGAGTCTTAGAGCCCGAATATCTGTCCCCGATGTGCATTCTCTTTAAAGTGCAGTGAGGAAAAACAGCGCAACTTCAAATCCTTGTCCGTAAAATGGTAGTGGACCAAAACGGCAGCACATGGATGATATTGGCATGTTGGTAAATAACGCGTGCGTAGCTTTCTGAGCACGTGACAACGGCAGAATCCGGGGCGCTCTGTTTGCATTAAAAGGACGCATCACCGATTTTCAGGACAGCGTTTTCCTTTTTAACATCAGACTTAAAAAGAGGTCTCCACATTACTAATACTAATACTAATACTTTATTGCTCAACAACACACTCAAGGAGTGTGGTAAGGCAAAAATTACAAAACTCAGCAAACACTGGATGAAGCTGCTGCTGGGGGAGGAACTAAAGTACAAGAAATAAATTTGGCAAGAGGTAGTTTATCTTTGTGAGTTAAGATACACATGAACTTTTCTCTGTCATTCAAATCAAGAAAACCTGGATTATACAAACTTGTGGATGAAAATAGACCATCTCGATATGTTCTGTATTTTGGACATTCTATAACAAAGTGAAATTCATCCTCAACTAAAGACTTAGAAAACTTGCAGAATCTTTCATTTGCAGGAACTTTTGGAATTGACCTTCTACCCAGTTCTATTTGTAGGTTGTGATCCAAAATTCTTAGTTTTGTCAGCCACCTCCTATAGGTAAAAGATCTTGTATCTAGCAAGTAACTTTCAAATTCAAATTTTGTCTTAAAAAGTCTGTAAGTTCGGAGCTTATTCCTCTGCATTCCACACTTCCTTGTATCATTATGAATGTTTCTCAGCCACGTTTGTTCATAAGTTTCACATAAACTATCATATACATTATTAACTGTGAAATTAATATTGCATACACAAGACCATATATCGCTCCCACTGTGAGAGTTCAATATGCTTTGTATATAATTATACCAATCTGAATTAAACCTGGATGTATAAGCAGATCTCAATAGGATGTCATCTGATAAAACCAATCGATGCCAGTATTTGAGCATGTGTTTTATCACCATAAAGTGAATTGGATATCTACCGAGCTCTCCAACAACACCATCAGACGGTGCATGTTTAGAGACTCCTAGGATAAATCTATAATAAGATATACTAACATCATTGAGAAAGTTACACTTGTCATTAATTTCATGTCCCCATATTTCACAGCCATATGTGATAATAGGAACAATTAAACTATCAAAGAGTGATAATGCAACTTTTACAGAAAGTGAACCATTTTGAAGGCCCTTACGAAGGCTGAAAAGAGCTTTCATTGCCTTCAATTTAAGATTGTGAAAATTACCTTTGAATTTACTATTTGGGGTAATGACAAAACCAAGGTAACAGTACTCTTTCACTAAGTCAAGAGTCACTCCATTGTAAGTGAGTGTAACGTCTTTTACAAGATGATTACTTTTGTTGAACACAATAACTTTCGTTTTCTTTATGTTAATAGATAATTTCCATTCACGACAAAAACTATGAAGTTTATCTAAGCAGCTTTGTAAGCCTGTTTCAGATCCTGAAATCAATAAAAGATCATCAGCATACATTAGACAATTGAAAAGAAGTTTACCAAGTTAGATAGGACAGTCCTCACTGGAACCAAATGTACTGGGAAGATCATTTATAAAAATATTAAACAAAGTTGGACTTAAATTACACCCTTGCTTAACTCCTAAATTGGAGTCAAATTCCTCAGTAAAGCAATTGTTACTTTTCACACAATACTTAATGTTGTTGTACATGGACGTAATTAAACTATAAAAATTACCATTAATGCCATATTTCTGTAATTTCCAAAGTAAACCTGTACGCCAAACCCTGTCAAATGCTTTCTGAAAATCTACAAAACAACAATAAATGTACCTACGACTGGGACTATAGCTTGACTGAGAAAATTTCGCATAGACATGCTGATCAATAGCTGAACGCAAAACTAAAAGATTATCTGCAGTTCTCCTTTTTGCTCTGAAACCAAACTGAAATGGCGAAAGAATACCATTGCTATTAAGAAAGTTTATAAGCCTATTATTCAACACAGAGGTAAACAGTTTTGCAAGGCAACTATTTATAGAATTCCCTCTGTAATTTGACGGATCACATGTATCACCTGATTTGAACACAGGGACCAAATATGCTTTTTTCAAAGCATTTGGAAACGTTCCTGATCAGAGGATGACATTGAATAATGAACACAATGGAGTAAGTATGGAAGAACCACCATATTTTAGCATTTCATTCAAAATACCATCAACAACTGAGGATTTCCCCGATTTTAACTTACGCAAAGCTTTTAATATTTCTGATACTGTAAATGAGGAATTAAGAATAAAATTCACATCATATTCATTGGCCGCTTCCATTTTTGTTAATTCAGATAGAATACGTTTAGAAACGTTTAGAAAGAAAAATTACCCAACTGCTTAAAGTGAGAAAATCATTCACTAGGAGAAATAGACGAATCTATTTTCTTACTGACATGACTCCCTGAAATATCCTTCCACAATTTCCAGTAATCATTACGGTCTTCGGAATAAACCTTTTCTAACTTCCTCAATTGACTCTCTCTGAAAGAAGACCGTTTATATTTTAACAATTTTTTGTATTCTCTTTTCAGAGTGAAACATCTCCCTCTAATATGTGGATCATTTGGGTAGCGATTCAACAGTTTACAGCAATCTTTAAGATCTTTACAAAGTGAAAAACAAGACATCAAACCAAGGCTGAAAAGCACGTTTTGATTTCTTCTTTTTCAATTTCGGCGTAACCTTACGTAAACAGCGATCTGAAACTTTGTGAATAATAGCTTCAAATACTTTTAAATATTATCACAAGAATGGGAACTATGACAGTCAATATTAAAATTTCTAAAGTCTTCTTGAATAGATGAACTTTGCAAAGTATTTAAGAAATCTTGTTTAGCATTATCATTCCACAAATATTTACTTGGACATGGTTTACACTCTACATCAACTGACCGCTTCACAATATTATTTATATTCATAGAAAAACCTATTGGACAATGATCAGAGAAAAGTGTAAAAGCATATACTTTGAAATAATCTATCCGGTCCACTAAATTCTTTGTAACAATACCATACTCTACTGTACTAAATCCATTTCCCTTTTAACAAGTTGGTTTTCCATAAAGATCCCCTCAGTTCTACCATTTAAAATCTGTAAGCCATTTTAAATGCAAAGATCAAGATGTTGTCTCCCAAAGGGATTGTTACTACAATTACCATTATCCATTGAAATTCTATGATGTACGGAGTCAGGAATATAATCATTAGGTGTAGGACAGCGATTTATGTCATCATGTTGAATATAATCTTGCAAATTACCTGTCCTAGCATTAAAGTCCCCTACTAAAATTATGTCTCCCAAACTCGAAAATTCAAGAATCTCAGAATGAAAAGCTTCAAAATAATCATTATTTACATGCATTACAGACCCTTGTGGAGGCAAATATACACAACACATAACATAGGGCCTAAGTCCCTGAAGCTACTATAGACATGGATAGAAAATTAAGTATTTCCTGACTGTATGAAATTATCTCACTAAGGTCATCCTAGGGACCTGTAAACCAAATATTAAAGCTGTCTGACCAGCGCTTTTGAAAAAACAAGCGACTCAACAGTTAACAGAGCTCTGCTGTGTTATGTAGAGAATAACCTTTTGTGACACATGTATTGATGAAGAAGGTGGATATCTTTGATAGCTCATTTCAGGATGGCCTGACCAAAAATGGAAAAAAAAAAATTCCGTAAAAATACAGATTTGCATATATCATCACAATTTTAACAAATCTTAAGTTGGGTTATCCCTAGGGACCTGTATACCAAATAACAAAGCTGTCTGACCAGTGGTTATGGAGAAGATTTTTTACCAAAATCGCCTTTTTTGGTGCTAATTCGCATATTTTCAACAATATCAAAAATTAATAAAAAGAGCTTCTCAAAATCATATATTTTTTCCACACAACAAATATCAAATCAGTAAGTACTGCAGTTCTCAAGATATTTGAGTAGACGGACGCCTCACAAACGGACATACATACATACAT
>LD350618.1:53764-66331 GCA_001465055.1 Ptychodera flava
TACATACATACATACATACATACAGACTGACGACGGACGCCGGACGGATACCCATCCCAATAGCTTCTATAGACTATAGTCTATAATAGCTTAAAAACATCACTACTGAATGAGAAAAAATCCTTATCAAGTTTTACCCAGAGCAAGTCAGAAATTTTTGAATTCATCTTATGGATACCTGGCTTAAAGCATGACTTAAATACAACAACAGATCCCCCAGCAGCACGTTTACTACGTTTATGTTGTAAATTTCTATCAGATCTAAACAGAGATGGGGATTACTTGAATCAATCACGTCACGAATGGCTTAGGCTTAAAAAATATTAATCCCTAAATTATGCAATGCGATGCAATGACGCAGGCTCATTAATTGTCTCGGTATACGATTACTTTTATGCAATTACTCTCTACCCTTTCCCGGGAAAACGAGTCCCTCTGACAGTTGGTGAAAACGATGAAACAACAGCATTTTATTTATTTCCTCGGCTGTCATACAGTTACTTTTATGCATATTACTCTTTTCACTTTTCAGAATTTTGTTTGAGTGAAATGAACTCAGCTGAACCTATGGCTTTTTAAGTCTGTCGTTGATTATACTGGTACGTTACACAATAAGCTTACAATTCATTTTTCTGGATTTTTGAGTACGACAGCCAGTCAGCTCAATCCAGCTACGCCAGTCTGCCATTCATAGTACTGGTACAATATCCAATACCATATTTATTGTCCTCGATACACACGAATAGACAGCGTGGCATGTTTCACCAAAATCAGTCACTATGGTGAGAACTTTTAGCTGAACTCACAGTGACGTATATGGGCACGACGCGCTAGTCTCTGATCGATCGACGACGGCTAAGACAACCTAGTTCAACAAACATTGTTCAACTGGCAGCCAATGAAGTAGAGACAACACAGTATGTGATGTAATCAACTCCTACGTCTTTGTAATAATACGAGCATCGAGTGTTCTGTCTAATTTTCGACTTCATGATCCTTGTCTTTGGAGCCCTATACAACAGATAAAGTCAAGCTTTGGGTTATCAAGGCATGTACAAGGCGTTCAGTGTTTGACCGATTTGAGTTTTTTCCTGATTTTACTGATATTGCGTATGTGGTAATTGACCGACTGACATGTGACCTTGATTTTGTCATCAATATTCGTTTGATTATCAAGTAGTGCTCCAAAGTATGTAAGGGAAGTTATAGGTACAATTTTGTAGCTATTTATATGCAAATTAGATGTATTGATTTTTGACAGATTTTGCCCAGGTCGGAAAAAATCAGTTCTGTTTTTCTTCAGTGGTACATTTGATGTCATCCAGTCATGTTTTTGCCGTTTCTATTTGAGCAATTTTATTTTGCACGCGCATTTGGTTTCGAAGTATAGGTTAAGCTGCCTGCCAACAGCATAAAGGTGAAAGTTCAGATTATGCCAGCGTACGGTTATATTTCCGAGTGGTGAAGTGGAAATTTGATACAAAAGATGGCCGTGTACAGATCCTTATGAAACTCCAAACATGAGTTTGTTGGGCTTAGACACGGAACCATTTACGTTGCCTGACTGATAATTGTTGCAATTTCATGTAAATTTTCAACAATTCAAAGTTAATAACCGCAAGTACTCCTAATAATTTCTGGCATGTATCAGTCAAATGTGAGTGAAAATGCTACAACGTTTAAAAGTTTCTTTCTCTGATATTTTTTCCGCAGGTTGGTAATTTCATGAAAGTTGCAATTAAAAAACTAATGGACACGGACCTGCAAAATGTCTTTCAATGTTCCCTTATTTTGATGCAAGTATGATCAACGTCATTAGCATAATGCACTAAATTTGCTGGACCGTCTAAAAGGGAGGTATAAGCAAAATTTAACGAGTTCATTAAATATGAAAGTTGGAAATTTGAAATTATTTAAAGGTATATTGTCACCTGTTCAAATTTTGCCACAGTTACCATGGAAGGATAAAATCTAACCAATCAAAGATTTTAAGCGGATTGCCGCTTTTTGAAAACAGCGCCCTCACATGGGCGTTTTGAATACCAAGGAACGCCCCTTTGACCATATATGGGCATATTCAGATGACAGGTGACTGTATACCTTTAACCTCAAAAAGTAGCGTGTCTCTCACCTAATCTATCTGGTATATGTTGTGGTTGGCAAATATTTGTACAGTTTACTCTAATTTCTTGCAATCGACTTTCTGAATAGCGTGAGCTGAAAACCTTATCAAATATGCAAATAAATATGCAAATAAGCAATCAGGTATTTTTGTATGGTGATTTTCTCAGGAGACAAGACAGCTAGTTGGAGAAGACCCTAACCAAGTTGTTAGAAAGAGTGGAATTATTTGAATAATTAAATAGTATACGGACTGAGATTTTGTGTATCCGGCTACTTGTTAAATGAAAATGATACAAATTTCCTTTGATAAACATCTGCAACAATATTCATAAGATCTGATGCTGTCATTCTGAAAATCTCCGATTTCTAAACAAATTATTCAATACAGCAGATTTGATTATGCATGCTACGTCAACAAATGATTCGCAAGTTCTTGCCGTTACCAAACGAAATCGATGCACCGAATTTGATTCTTATCCCATGTTCCGCTCTAAAGATATCACCCAGATTGACACAGACAGACCGGAATCGGTGAGACAATAGCTCACCCGTGTAAATACGTGAGCTACAGTAAAATGTCATGTAAATATTATTAGGATACTGTCAAACTGGACAGTTCCTTGACAGAATATTGAGGGCGCTGTTGAACACTTTCCTGAAGCTCTTCTGCTCGAGGTGGCGCTCTCAGCCTTCATGACGGCCGACCTGTGAATCAAGCGCTTCATGCTCCTATGGAGGACCTTAGCTTGGCCAAATTGACAGGTAGGCGGGGACAGAAATTCGCCTTAAATGTACTTCCTATGGGAGCATATGACACATGATGGACCTCCTCTGTGAAAAATCTCCTTTGCAATCACTCTGAACTCTCAGCAGATGTGCATATCGAAGTTGTGACGTATTCGAAACTTGAAAGCAAATTATTTGTTACACATCAATTAATTCAGCTGATACTATCCTCAGTACAACTGAGGAACATGGCGGTCGACTTCCTCAGCATGGCTTCTGTATTCAGTCAATATCATCCGCACTCCAAATGTGCCGTACTTCGTCGCATCGTCCGGTTTGCACAGCTTGGTTAGAATCTTTGCAGGCAAAGCTGTCGTTATCAATAATTTCATCACATTCTGTTTCCCCGAGATTTGCGTTTGTAAAATCTTTTTCTAAAAATCACGTCCTGGGTGACTCGGGCTATATTTTCCAGACGAACCAAATACAGAACGAACTTCGCGCTACGTCGTTTCGCCTCGAGTTCAATATACAGCTTAGTAGATGTCTTCGGGGTTGTTGAGGTTACAATATATGCATCAATAGACGCGAACTTTGAGAATGCAGCAAAAGTTTGAGTTTGTCTTTACCGAACTAAAACAATTCGAGGAAACTCAAAGCTCCGACGACGCCGCTGACGATTCAGAGTGATATCATGAACACTAACAAACGGTCTTTTCAGGGACCAGATATTTCCATCAGAGATCTATCATTTTATTAGTATATGTTCTAGCATGAGGAAGAAGATAAAAATTAGGGACCGAGGGCAATTTTTAAATCACTGTATGAAGGCAATTTCACGTTGAGTAAAATAAAACATGATACAAAATGATACGCTTACACTGTCTGAGTTATCTCAGAAATCAAAAGATTGTTGGCCAGATTGATATGTCGGCTGCGCGCCTAAACCCGACTAAGTTGATGACTAACTCCAAGTTCTTATGTTGTCGTGGAGCTAGATCTTCAAACTCAACAATCAGATTAAAATCAGATGTAAAAATTCAACCTTTGCTTGTTCTTTGTTGTTCTCGTCAGTTGTAAGCTGACGAGGACAGCCAAGAACCAGGAAAGGAGGAAACGGCGACATCTCTACATCTGATTTTAATAAGGTTGTGCACTCGTCGATGTAGCAATACCATTTGGTGTTGTTATCATTGGGCGCCAATCGGTAGTAAGTAGCCGTAATGCTCTACGTATATTATTAGTGACTCAGGCCAAACGGAAATATGTATTTGTTTCCGGTAACATATCGCCGAAAATGCCGGAGGTGTTTATTTTTATTTTTGTTTGCTCCGACACCCCCTCTAAAATGGGTAAAATTTAGAGAATTTGCCGTTAACGCGCATATTTTTTTGCCTTATCATGCCCTGAGGGTGGGGGGAAGTTGCTTCGTGCAGGGCAAAAAGTTTTGATTCTGTGATTTATGCCATAACATTATGGTAATATGCGACTGCTAAGTGGAAGACCTCAACTTTTTCTCAAACTTTCCTTAAGAAATATTTCAACCATTGTCTTTTAAAATCAAGAATGACAATCGGGGGTCACCCGTGCAAATTTTGGTACTAGAGAAGCAAATAACCCAAGATTTACCGATGTTTGAAATTCAAAATGGCCGCCATCCCTGTGTTAACTCTTTGGAGTAAAAAATCGAAGTTCGAAAAACTAAGCCGATGAAAAGTCTTCTTGCATCAAGAGCTTTAAAAAGAACCACCACAAGTGGTAGATTAGAAAAGAATTGATAAAGTTTGAGAGTCCGAATGTCTGTCCCCGAGGCGCGTTCTACCTTAGGCCTAATTGTTGCCATAAACACAAACCATGCTGAAATGCCCTACGCTGCGACGCTCAAACCCATAACATCTGATCACAGGCACTGTAGCTTGATCAAAAGGTATACCTGGTGCCTGGCACCACAATTGAAGCGATGAACATTGGGATCAAACATTGCACCGCTTCCATAACAAATGGTAAAGCACATTCCGTTCGTAAACTAAAATACGATTTTCCCCCTTGATAGGAGATCAACGATAGTATTAACTTTATGAGCATTTCCTGAGGGATAAAAGAGTGGCAATTGTGTTATAGCTGTCGGACTTGACAGAGGCCATATCGCGAACATAGATTTTCAGTGATAATATCGCTGTGAATATGTAGAGGTCATTGCAAACACAGAACACTAGGGATGACTCCACGGAAGTATAAACTGTGCACAGGTGACTGTGTACACAGGTACATGTGACAGTGGTGACCCTAAGAGTGAATTCTAAATGTTGTTCAAGGAGGGGTTGAGGTGATGTGCTGCGTCTTGCATGCATTTAGCCAACTGGTTGGCTGAAATTCATTTTCCTAGTCGGAATTTTCCCAATGACCAAGTAGAGAATAGTCCTGGTTTCAGACTCCTTGAGTTGTTGTAAATAATGACAAGTTATCAACCCAAGAGGGGTTTCATTTGAACTTATTTTGTTAGTGGGAGACAATGAGAGTGCATTTTGGTGAAAGTGCTAACAAGAACTACCTTTCGTTGACTTGATATTTCTGTTGTCAGACAAGTCTACAATAGGGAGGGACTGATTTCAGAAATTAATAAAGTAGTACATCAGACCTGGGATCGAAAAGGATACTTTCAAACTCACTTCTTCAAAAAATACACACATTTATTTCAAGTATAAGTTGCCCGACTGATATTTAAGCAATAAAGCACTACCAGCGATTGTATACCACGAGATTTTGACCAGTTCACGACATATATGCACGAGCAATAGCGAGTGCATACATGAAGTGAACTGGTCAAAATCTCGTGGTATACCGTTGCTGGGTGTGGTTTTTCTGATATTATATCATAACAGTATATTGAAATTCTGGCGTGGAACGTCAAAAACGGATTTTTGCTCAAGCTGAGAGCTCGCGCGTGTGCCAGCCGTGGTATATCGCCAATATACCACGGTTCTTTCGGCGTCTCGACCAATCAGATCGCTGTATTTGCGCTATCAATATACTGGTATGATATACTTCAGTATATATCACTTCATTTACACTATACAATTCAGACAGATAAACTCATATAGAATTTTATAATCCTTCGGTGCTATTTGAACACTGAGATTAACTACTGCGTTTAATTTAGCTTGCTTATCGTTTCCAGGCCATTAGGTCCCGGTCACAACTAGCCTTAGGTCCATTGCTACCTACCCCCATGGCGAGTTTTAAGGATTTGAAACTACCATGAGCCATATCAATACGGAATCGTTCCCATTCTGAATGGTTTCTAAAAGCTGCGAGTTTTGGGCTCCTTTTAGGGGAGCAGAATAGCTGATCGTGGAAAACCTTCCCAAGAGAACCAAACATCCCCCCGCAAAAATATAAAATAACAAAAACAGTAAGTGTGGTGGTAGTTCTTGTTGCATGTAGCAATAACGCCTGCACGCACGGCACCTGAGAGCGGTCGTAAATATCGAACGTGTCATATCGCCCTTTCAAGGAGCCGACAAATACACATGTCACTCTTAGCTACGCGTCATGGGGTCAATGCGGCCTTCCTGAAGTGCACTCAATGGAAAATACCATACCTTGATTCCAGATCTGGCGATTTTCCTGTAACTGGTTCATTCATCTCCAAAATTATCGTGGATTCAAACACACACACGAAAAATACACAATATGCGTAATAACTTACCATATCTGAGCTGTCACCTGAAGATGACCCTTGACATTGTCTAGCAATAGCGGAATCGAAAATTTTAAATATCTGACGTTGGAGAAGATGTGTCGATAATTTGTATCCAATATACGATGGCTCGTTTCCTATCACAGCCAAGATCTATGACACATTTTGATCTGTTGTTCCTGTGATCACACATTACACAAACCGTCAGGATAAATTCACCGGGACAGGGCAACGGTGACTGAAATGAGTGCACTCGTGTACATACATGCTGTCACACAACTCCGTCCGTGTGCGGTTTGTACGGGGCGCCGGGGCACAAGTTAATAATCTACAAAGTGGTCAAAATTTGCCGTACACACAAGAGCGCCCTCCCGCGGCCAGTTGTGAAAGCGTATCTCGCCCTTTGAAACCGAAAAAACCTGAGCAAAATATTGTAATTTGCATCAGAGCCCACCGACAAGACGTTATATGAACAAGAAAGAAATTAATATAATAAAATAGAATACAATAACTATAGTCTCTTGGAAACAGTGAGTAGCACATTGACACAATTCAAAAACCAAGCAAAAATAAACAAGCATCAAAGATACGAAAAAGTCCAAGAAGTAAACAAGTGGAGAGCCTTCGTTCATTCAAGCTTGAAAATACACGTAGATGTTGCTTATTTCTAATGTTCAGGCCTGAGCCCGCCGCATGGTCGAATTTACTCAGAAAGAGTACTTAAAATGAACATAAAGGAAAACAGATTTAACTGGTGCATTACCTTCATGAAATTGTCTCTTTAAAAATGTTTTCCAAGTGAAATTGTCTCTAAATTGTCTCGTTTCTAAAACGTTTTGTGCGCAAATATACATGTAGATAGCTTACACATCTTACGATAAGCAGAAACTGAAAAAGTTCTCGACAGCCATTTAGAATTCACTCTTACGGCCGCCATTGCAATCCCATGATTCTTGTCATTGCGTCATCGTAAGTCATGGCCAAACTTCAATAGATTTTACTTAGAGCTAGATTTGCAAGCAGTAAAGTTATAAAACTACTAAATTAACTGAAAAAAGGAAAAGAATTTAAAAAGCATCGATAAGTATTTTTTTTATAAAGCATTTTCGTTCGATAGCATCAGCCGTGCTCGCACTTGCACGCAGTCGTTAGTGGCCTTGTGTACGATTCTGCGTGTTCCCGGTGTTCCACGTTACGGCCTCCCAACACCGGTTTTGTCTATGGAACTTAGCAGGACCTGTGGCGAAGAGGAGTATCTGAGTTCCTTGGTATTCAAAATGCCCATTGGAGGGCGCTGTTTTTAAAAAGCGGCCACCCGCTTAAAATCTGTGATTGGTCAGATTTTCTCTTTCCATGGTAACAGTGGTAAAATTGGAATAGGTGACAGTACACCTTTAAGAGGCAAGTCTGCAGCAGCATCTGTGTACATCAGACCACTGGTGTTGCTGAGATCATGACTTACAAAAATCCCATCCTTTCTTATCCAAGTAAACCACACCCAGCGACGGTATACCACGAGAGTTTGACCAGTTCAAGACATACGTGCACGAGCGATAACGAGTGTATATATGGAGTGAACTGGTCAAAATCTCGTGGTATATCAGTCGCGGACGACGTGCTTTATTTAGAATTTGATATATTGGATAGATTGGATAGATTAATTGTATTTCTAGACCTCCGGCCCCTATACAAAGAAATTACATTCCAGATGAAATAATTACAAATGAACAAATATTAATGGGGAAAAAAAGAATACCAGCTGAGAAACGCCAATATGCCAGGAACAAAACAAGATTAATTTACATAACATATCAATTCTTTACGTAAATGAAAAGCCTTATAAATATATGTGTATAATTGACATAGTAATTCTTTATCAGATGTAAGTAATAGGCGATAAAATTTACAAAGATTAGGATGTGTAATAATAAAGTCACTAGGAAGATATCTAACTCGTAAATCTGTATAAGCAGGGCTTTATTTGCTCTTATATAGAAATTCTGAAAATATCAGAATAGAAGAACACAATCTGGCTTCAGAAATGTACGAATTTATGATAAAAAGTATATTGATTTTGATACGTTGATCCTACAAACCAAACTACACGAACCCTTCACTGGTATCTATATATCTAAAGTACAAGAAAAACTCCTCCGCTCGGTGCTACATTTGTGGGAAGGCCAATATCATTGGCGGCTGTCCAATTCCTACTCACAACGTCTCTGAATTCATAGATTACCACATCAAACCAACCGTCACCAAACACAAAAAACATACACACGAGACTCAACAGACTTTATACAGAAAATCGAGACATTCCGAGTTCCGAAGATACAGAAAGTCGAGACATTCCGAGTTCCGAATGATACAATTCTCGTCACCTTTGCGTTGTATCCACGTGCACGAACACTGTGCACCTTGTAATGTAAAAGATACAAAAAGAAAAAAAAACCACACAACTCGTCATCGCTATCGCTATTTTGACTGCATCATCGCCAAAGGAGTTTCTGGAAGTATGTAGAAAACATAGGGCAGATGTTCTTTTACTTACTGTACATCAAGCTCTGAGTAAAAGTTGGCAGAATATTTTATTTGGAATTGAAATGAGTCGTAAATTGGAAAAGATGAATCTTGTTATTTTGATTGCAAAATGGTCTATACACAAGTTTCATTGTATGGAATTACACGAGTCTCAAGTGCGAAACTTGGCACATCATGATCTAGAATTGGGGACAGTAATTTAATTTAGTTGTGACGTCTTTATGTGTATATATTGCTGAAAAAACTAGCGATGCAAATTTTCCATAAGTGATAATAAAAAGGTGTCATACATTAAAAAGCAAAAAACAAAAAAAAACACTATGCACTTTTGCTCGTTCTTTGTTGTTCTCGTCAGTTGTAAGCTAAAGAGGACAGCCAAGAACCATGGGAAAGAGGAAACTGCATCATCCCTACATCTGATTTTAATAAGGTTAAGTTCACTCGTCGACGTAGAAATACCATTTGGTGTTGCTATATCATTGAGTGTCAATCAATGGTAAGTAGCCGTAATGCTTATTTTTGTTTTTATTTTTATTTAATAAGGGTAAAATTTCGAGAATTTACCACAAACGCGCATATTTGTTTGCTTATCATGCCCTGAGGGTGGAGGCAAGTTGCTTCGTGGAGGGCAAAAAGTCTTGATTCTGTGATTTATGCCGTAACATTATGGTAATATGCGCCTGCAAAGTGGAAGACCTGAACTTGTTCTCAAACTTTCCTTAAGAAATATTTCAACCATTCTCTTTCATTGCAAAATAATTGTAAAAGTTTGAGCGTCCGAATATCTGTCCCCGAGGCGCGATCTACCTTAAACAAATGATAAGCTAAATATCGGCATTGAATATTATTAACCCTTTGAGCGCTGTAACGTTCCCCTGCCAAACTTTTTGTGCAAAATTTTACCAATTTTTATGAATTATTCTGTAATTTTTTGATAATTTTGGAGCAAATGGACATAAAATTTCATTGGCTATAGTTTTTTTCTCAAAATTTTGGCAAAAATCTTAGAAAAATTGATTGGGGTTTATTTTATAAAGGGGACAAAAATAGACTTAGGCGTTCAAAGGATTAAATATAACGAAAATTAGATTGTCGATTTTCATGAAAACAAGATGGTGAGTACTTCATTTCTTCAACGAGCACAGACAAGCATCCCGAAAAATATCTAAAAGATTGAGAGTCCAAATTTTTGTCAGAGACGAGCACTCAATAAGGTATATGCACCTCGGGGACAGATATTCGGACTCGACCTCACTCTCAAACTTTTACGATTAGTTTCTGATACACCACTTGTTGGGGTTCATTTTGAAACTCTTGGTCTAAGAAAACTTTCCACCGGCTTAGTTTTTCGAAATTCGAAAATTTTATTTTTCTTCATAGAGATAACACAGGGATGGCGGCCACTTTGAATTTCAAATATCGGTAAATCTGATTTGTTTCTCTAGTACTAAAATGTGCATGGTGACCACCAATTTTTATTCTGATTTTGAAAGAGAATGGTTGAAAGATTCCTTGAGGAAAATTGAGCAAAAGTTTAAGTATTTCACTTTCGAGGCAGAGTCGGTGTTACCATAGACAGTAGTTTGTCTACCGTCTATGGTTTACTGGAGGTTAGCATGGTTAGAGCATAATGAAAAACGGTTTGCGCAAACTGTGCCCATAGCTTGTTTTTGCGTGCAGGCCCAAGGGACTGCAAAATCGGTCGACCCCAGCCCTCCTGTATCGTTAACGATTTACAAAGTACCGCCAGACTGGCAAATTTCCTTTCTTCCCTCCGCAAGAAATCCCCCGTTCCTCCTCAGCCTTACCGTCAACAAGGCTCCTCGCTGCCCTATCCTCGCCCCATGATTTGTCTTACCATTAGCTGAACACGACAGACAAAATAATTCTGAAAATTAACAATTCCTAATTGCTTAATCACAAAGAGCATATTTGGTAGTTTCTTCAAAGTTGCCGCCAAAACAAAAAAGATACACTTAGATGAAGGCGGGTTGCTTTCCCGCCGAAGTCCGCGAGCATTTCGTCCCCAGCCGGTTTTGATGGCCGCCTTTTAAGGAAAGACCAAGTTAGTTGTACTTACCCGAGAGTTCAAACAGCTGCTTCTTCCTCCAGGCAAAGTGAAGCAAGATTCTTAGGTTTCTCTGAAAGCGTGTAAAGTATATATAGATACACAACAATTATTTATACTCCTTGACAACGTTACAGTAACTAAGAAACATAGTATCGCGAATGAAATGTCCCTTTACATGCCGAATGATAATTTATTGTTTACTTCAGTTCAAAGACCAAAACATATTTATGTCTGGTTATTTGGTAATGCTATGCTCAAATCCTCTTTACCTGTTCTCATAAATATTTTACTTTTAGACTTCGTATTACTGAATGTCTCCGCCACAGTTGAAAGCTTAGTCTCACTGACACCAAAATCCCATCACTTTGTAAGCATTGGAGGTCTGGTCTCTGCACACTCTGGATTTATATCAATTTAACGATGTTGACGCCGTCGATCATGTAATGGTATTTTTGGATATCTGGGCGCAAATGATATCAAAGGGATTTCGTTGTATACATTGATCAAGAAGAATAAGTTTTAAAGTGATAAGTACGCCAACCAGAAAAATTTAATTCTTTACCTAAAGGTTGTGTGCTTCTCGAAAATGATAAACTTACGCTCAAATTTTCATCAAAAAATCTTTCAACTATCCTCTTTCAAAATCACGAATAAAAATCGGGGGTCACGGTGCAAATTTTCCATTTTCAAAAACTCAGACTGAAAATTTTTTACACCAAGAGCTTAAAATGAGCCCCCACAAGTGGTAGATCAGAAAAGAATTGTAAAAGTTTGGGCGACCGAATATCTGTCCCCGAGGCACATTCTAAGAGTGGTCTGCATGTTGTTTCTCTCCGCCACGTGGCAAGGGTCTCACCGTTTGCAATTTTCCAAAGTTGCGCCTCTGGTCTAACTTTACATAAATGTCAAGCTCTCATTTTCATTTCCTGATTTCCTATTTCAAGTGTTTTTTTACTATTTAGACGCACTAAATTTATAGATATGTAGAGATCATTATTTTGCCATAAAAGAAGTGTTTTCACTTATTAGATCGAAGCGCCACATTGGCTTGTTTGCAATACTCATTGAGCACCGTTTATGCCGCCCTCAATCAGTGGACAACATTAACACAGAGATAAAGACACAGAAACTGCACCCTTTAACAATATTTTTCATTAATTTTACTCTTCAAAACAATTTCATGGTATTTGTTTTGCATGCTGAAATACAAAATATATGCCTTGTCGACACAAGCACTGAACCACTTCCACAAGTCACGGTATTCTGAGAATTAGTGGCCAGTTCACGACATATGGAGTGAACTGGTCAAAAGCGAGCGGTATACCCGTTGCTGAGATGGTTTATTGCTATTACATCATAACAGGCGTGAAACGTTAAAAAGACTGTTTTTCTCCAGAAGAGAGCT